>MU223047.1:1873497-1892809 GCA_018584345.1 Thuja plicata | reverse complement strand
AGAAACACTCAATATATTATAATTCAATCCATTTACCCAATAAGCATTCTCACACTTTATCTGGTTATTCAACATTATTGTTCCTCTACCTTCAACTGGACAAGGTGTGTCATTTCCCATTCTTACTAAACCACCTTTATAGTATTCAAAAGTCTCAAAAAATTTCTTATCACCGGTCATATGGTGAGTGCAGCTACTATCTATGATCCAAACATCATTTTTTTTAATTTTAGCTATGAGAGATGTTTCTACATACCTTTCTTCATCATCATCTGAATCATCCTTTAAAGTCACAAACACCATCTCAATGTCTTCATCAAATTCGGTGGCAGTATCATCATCCTTGCATTTTGCTAGGTAACTAGCCTTCTTCCCTTCGTCCTTATAGCCTCGAGTATCTCTTCTTTTTTATTGTTGGTAGCTTCTGTAATCACCTCTGTCAGTCTTGTTTTCAAATGATCTATCATTACTTATGTCATATTTTCTTTTGTTAGTACATCTTGCAGCAAAGTGTCCAATCTCTTTGCAATTAAAATAAACAAGTGGTAATTTACCTTTGTCTCTCTGCATTCTTCTGGCCATAAGTGCTTCAATTTCATCAAGATCATCTTCTTCATTTTCACTATCACTATCTTTTCTCATAGTGTTTTTATGACTTGATTTACTTATTCTCATAGAAGTTTTGAATGCAGACTCTATGTTTGGTAAGACACTATTATCAAAGTTATTCATCTCAAATGAAATCAGTCTTCCAATTAAACTATCTAGAGTAACATTGCTATTTTCTACTGATCTCATTTCTTGAATGAAAAATACTCTAATAACATAAGTAGGCAATAAGGTTCTTAGAATTTTACTTACCACTGTATCTTCTAGTACACCTCCAACTCCTTAGATAGCATTGACCACCTCATTGATTCTTGTGCTATACTGAGTGATGTTTTCACCTTCTTTCATTTTGAGATCATCAAACTTTCCTTTAAGGCTTTCTGCCTTGGCTCTCAAAACATTTTTGTCACCACCATGCACAAGCTTCAATTTGTCCTACATCTGCTTTACAGTTTTGCATTCTTTGACATCTTCAAATTTAGCATCAAAGAATGAGGAAGAAAGATTTATCATCATGCCATTGTGTTCATGCTTCTCTCTCATTTCTTCAACTGTTGATGCTCCTATGGGAAACACATATTCAGTTTCTAGGAATTGAGTAAAAACATTACCAATACCTGATAAGTGGAGTCTTATCCTACTCTGCCATGAGGAAAAATTATCTATGCTCAACTTCGGCACATCTCATTTTTTCACCTTGTGATATTTGGCTTAGGTCTTGAAACCTTCCTCCTAAGCACACAATATCTGATACCAATTGTTAGTAATAACTGAGAGGGGGTGTGAGTCAGTGGCCTCAAAAATTAATCCTTAAATCAACCCTTCAAAACTTATAACCACAAATTACTTCTCAAGTTATCTTATTTCCTACAAGATGAATGTCTTGAATAACTTATATCAATTTACTACTTTTCAAATTGCTTTGTTAAACCTTCTTAATGTTTACCGATAAGCAGTCATCTATTTACCGAAATACAGTAAATATGTAGAGTATACCAATATATCCTGAATGAATTATGTAAGATACAAAATAGTAAAGAAATGAATCATACACACATAACACATGAATTTTAATGTGGAAACCTTGTTAAGGGAAAAAAACCACTGGGACCGGTATCCCAAATTTTCACTCTTCTGAAGTGAGCCCTGTTAAGAGCCAACCGTGTTAAAGGTTACAAACACACTATTAGGTGTGACCTTGTTAGAGGATTTTATACATAGAAGTTGTCACTTAGTATCGGGCATCTAATGTTGCCATCCTTTAATCAGCCTCTCTCTTAGACTATCAATAGGCATCGGGCATATCCAATACTACTTTCATGAATCAACCTTTTTCACACTCCTTGAGATGTACCTTAATGTATAGAAGATTGTTAAGTCCTACTCGGTTAAGAGACTTGATGCTTCAATGGTTAAAATGAAACATTATGACCTATTCATATTGCAACTTAAATTGCAGATTTTTAGATCTATTTAAGTACATTACCTCTCTAACCAATGAGTCAATTCAATCCTTGTGCTCCATATTTTTTGCTCTGTGATATTGTGCTCACTGTTTGTCAGTGTCTACAGAATTCCTTAGCTCTTCCTTCAGCTTGTTTTATCAGCACTACATGAAGTAGTTCTTCATCAGTTTCTCTTCAACATCCTCTTTCTATTCACTCCCCTTAATCCCATTCGTAAATGAATTAATCTTGTCTCTTATATAGACATGATATTCCTTGTTTCTTAGTTCTTGATTCTTGATTCCTTATTCTTAGCGTGACAAAACAATCTAGCCAATTTGATTTAAAGCATAACTCCCAATTTGTCTTGTAGATATCTTCTTTCCAACTGTACAAATCAGCTTTAAATCAATCACTTATCTCTGGTCGAATAAAACAAAGTAGACAACTAGTTAAGTCTATATTTAGCTCTTCCAGCTAGATATTTTGTCATTTTTTGAACTCTCTATTCTGTAGGTCACCACTACAGTTAGTCATCGGTGACAACTGTCTGTTCCATCAGTGAGACTCTAGTTATCTTTGTGATCTCCATCCGTTAGGCAACACTATATTTTCTTGTGTCGGGTTACTCGGTGCTTTTCTCATCGTGCAACACTATGACTCTTCTCCTCGGTAGTGCTATGCATTTCCTCTCCTCATCGGGTATCACTGTGACTTTGTTCTTTTTCTCTATCCATCGGGTGCACTCCGTTGGTGTTGTTTGTCACTTAGTGAATACTTGACTTGTATTAATTACTGATAGCATAGCCTTGGTTCCTTTGGTTCTCTGAAGTCTTTGGAATTATTTACATGACTATACAAATTATATTAAGTTGACATCAATGAAAATACAATACATTAACTGATTTAATGCCTTGCATGATTATCAACTTAACATCTTCAAACATTTAATCAATTACATTTCATCACTTCTACCTGGCCTATTTCTACCCAACCAGTTGTCTCACAACCACTAGCTATAAAACCTATGACTGCTTCCACAAAAACATCATTACCTCCCCCATTCCTCTACCACAACAATAGTAGACACAATTCACCATAGGCATGCCAACCACAAGATCCTTTAGCCAACCTTTGTTTCCTCAAGGCCCTACATTCCATCCCCAACCAGGATTACCATCACAAAGTGCCTCAGTACCCCACCCACAACCTAACATCCAAACACAACCCAATGCATCCACTTCCCAACAAGCTTCCCAAGCCAATCAAACCATGAAAGAAACCTCATCACCTGTGCACTATTCCCATGCAACCTTACAAGCCCTTGGATTTCTTACACATTCAAACATCACAAACCCCCTACCTCCAAAGCATAACAACTATTTTTCAACCCCTTTGCGGCCACACAATTCATGACATAGCCACCCCAACCTTAGCAACCAACCTTTACCAATTATTTGGTCATGCCTCCATCCACAAAAACACAAACAACACCATGTCCCCAACAACTAAATACTTACACATGCATCAACTACCTATATCCCCCCTCTAGAGGGATGAACACACAAGGCATCTATCCATCCTATTGTAGTGCAAGTGCCCAACCAACCTATGTGGGCCAAATCTACTCTCACCCGACCTACCAAGTGCCGCAACAAGAACAACCAATCTACCAAAAAAATTCACAACCACAAAAGACCTTACCTCCACACCCTCATTAGTATTACATCCAACAATGGAAGCTGCTACCCTCATCACAACACACTTATACAACCGGTCAATCTCCTTAGCATACTCCTCAATATCTCCCACAAAATTCTTCATACTCCCCAGCACTATTTGACCCATATCAAGCACAAGGATCCAATGTTATGATAGTACCCACCCCATCGCCTATCAATCTAGAATGGGAAGAAATGAAGAACACTCTTAAGGAGCTCCACACAGGGACTGAAAGAAAGACCTTCAAATTTGAAGAAGTATGTCCTTACCCATTTGATTGCTCCATCACAGCGGTTCCCTTCCCCAAGCAATTTGAAACTCCCAAATTTGACAAATATAGTGGAAGGGAGATCTCATCACTCATGTTAAGGAATTCTACATGGCTTACTAAGAGGTTTCCTACAATGACAATTATCTCATGCACCTCTTCTCAACAATCTTGGGAGGTACGGTGCTTGAGTGGTTTTACAAGATTCCCTATGGCACTATCAATACATTTGCAGAGTTATCCAAAAAAATTGTATCTCAATATGTGCACATCATTGAGAGTGGGCTATCTCTCTTAGATCTATGCAATTCCAAACAAAAATGGGGAGAAAGCTTGGCAGATTACCTTCAACAATGGAAAGGACTCACTACGAGACTATCATATCAACCCCCTAAAAATCACTTTACAAAAATATTCATCGATAATCTACACCCCAAGCTAGCTCATCACATGCGCATGAATTGCATACAAACCTACCAAGAGATCAGAGGAAAGGGAATGGACCTTGAGAAGGGCCTTCTAGATGACGGTACCATCAAGAACTATAAGGAAACACAACATGACAGGTCCAATAATGATCATTCATGCTACTAAAACAAGAATAAAAAATTCAGTAACTAATGGTACCATAGACACTAAGCATGTCCAAATAGTTGTATCTGGACCAAAGCCACCACAACCTCCTTTTTTTCAACCAATGCAAAATAAAAAAATGCTATATCAGTCGCTTAGGGACAGCCCAAACCTTGGGTCCAAAATACCCAGAAGTTCATGTTCACCCCTTAGGTGAACCCTTGGATGTCATCTTCCATAGAATGAATAAGGTCAACCTAATTGTGTACCTACAAAATCAACCATTTGAAAATTCTACTCCCAAACCTTCTTGGTATAAAGAGAATGAGTACTATGAATATCACTGTATTAAGGGACACACCACTATAAAGTGCATGAAGCTAAAGTACTACATCCAAGATCACATAGATCATGAAGAAATTACAGTGGATCCACCAGTGCAAACTTTGGCTTGACACAAACCTCCAAATATACCAAAATGTATTTCTTCAACACAACACTGGTAAAGGACCTACTAACGCCAATCCACCCCCAAACCGAGGAAAAGGTAAGCAAGGGTATCATGTTGATGGGCAAGATTACACCATTTCCTATATGAACTATGATAAGTTCATCAATTGCATCTCCTAGGTTGAACCTGCCATTAATGTAATCAACGTCAAGGGTGTAGAAAGACAATGCACAATTACCACTCATCAAGAATAATATTTATTGTAGGTACCACTACTGATTCATACTCTTGTGAACAATATAAAATCTTAGAGCACCTTGGGAATATGTCTCCACAAATCTTCATTTTAGATCTCCTCCGCACTTCACCAATCCATCAGGAGATCCTTAATAAGGCTTTACAAGAGTCCTGTGTACCCAATGACATTAACCCAATGCAGTTTTGATTCCTAGTAGGCCACTTATAAGCATCTTGTGGCCTCTCATTCAAACCTTCTAATATTCCATCAATAGAGCCATACCATATCCTCCCACTCTGGATGCCATCATGGTCAATGATTTTTCTGTCAAAAGGGTCATGATAGATAATGGTTCGACCCTAAATCTATGCACATTAAAATTCATAAATCAAGTGGGATACACTAAAGTAGATATAATAAATGACATCATTACTACCAAATCCTATGAAAATTAGGAGTGCACCTCTGAAGGCCATCTCACTGTCCATCCAGCTGGGCCTAGTAGTACAGGACACAGTATGTCTTGTTTTTTTATCTTCACCTCCCATACAACATCCTCCTTGTTCGCTCATGGAAGCATTCAATGAAATATACTCCTTCCACATTTCATTAATGCATCAAATTTCCACATAATTGCACTGAAATCACCATCCACATTGATCCCCATCCCTTTGCATATGGTTGTGCATTGGAAGCTTCTTTTCCATACTCAAATCATTTCCTAGGGATTTAGATTGGCACTTCTATTTCCAATTCCTCCAAAACCCACTCAAATAGAAAAACCATTCTCACCTCCACACTTTCCACTATCAAAATCAATAAAAAGGTTGTGGGGAATATAACTTATCAGACGCATTCATAGCTAGAGTCCTACCTCTTGATCCAAATACTCAAGGGTGCCCATCCCACCAAGGAGCACCAGAGAAAAATGAACTAGAACCAAGACAAATCAACTCATCTACATTCTTATCCTATGGGATCTTGAATAGTTGAGAAATGGTATCAGATATTAACAGATGGTTGTATCAAGATGCTCAAACCCCTGATGGAAAACTCCTTGATTACTTTAAGGATAAGTATCAAAAATCCCACAAGATAGCTATAGAAATATGGAACTACTAAGGAGGTGTTCTTGGCTATGAAGAGGATGGTATAAAGGCTTCCATTGATCCTCCCCATTTACCAAGAAGATAAGGCCTGGTTTTTGGCCTAGAAATGACTGGGGGCACCAATATGAAAACTATACCTACCGTAAAACTTAGTGAAATTGTTGAAGTCGAAGACATCTGTGAAGAGGAAGTTAAGAGATCTTATGAGGATATTTTTATGACAAAACCTTCCTAGGAAATTTTTTCCTTTGCCAACTCTCCATAAACTTCATTGACCTTGCACTCATTCACCCCAAACTCATAGACTGGGACCAACCAAGTGTCACACATATCGACGAGTTCCAAAGTGAGGACACACTCTTGAGATTCATGGGGGAAATAGAACAACAACAAGACTAGGGTAAGACCTTAGCACATGTCTGTAAATTTGATTGAAAGGCATATTTTGGAGAAGAGGAGATCTTTAGCCACAAAAATAAAAATAAAAAAAATTGAAAAAGAAAAATATGGGTGTCCTAGTGAAAACCCCTCTAGGGCACTATCTAATTCCAAATTTTTTTTTAAAAAGGGTGTATCCCTTGGTGAAAACATCTCTGAGGTGCCAGAGGATGAAGACTCTCCTCTTTCCCTCATTCATGATTATAGGCTAGAATTGTCATCCATTCTAATTGAAGAAACTAAACCCTTCAATCTAGGAACAAAATAATGTCCACACATTACTTATATAGAAACATCACTATTAGAACCCAAAGCACTAGCTCTCACCTCACTCCTCCAGGAAGATACAGTTAAATTTTCATGGTCTTACTCTCACATGCCTAGGTTGGATCCTCACCTAGTTATGCACCATATTTTTGTTGATCTAAATGTCAAACTCTTCAAGCAAAAGCTTAACAAAATGCTCCCCAAGGTGGCCTTACAAGTCAAAGTAGAATCAAAAAACTCTTACAGGACAAGATCATACATGTTATTGATTACTCTGAATGGATGTCCAACATGGTGTTAGTCTCTAAACCAACTAGTTAAATTATAATATGTACATATTTTCAAGACCTCAACAAGGCATGTCCTAAAGACAATTTTCCCTTGCCAAACATTGACATGATCGTTGACCTCACCGCTGGACATGAGATGATGACACCCATGGAGGGTTTCTCTATCTATAATAAGATACGCATCACAGAAGAAGATCAACATAAGATAACTCACAACCCCTTGGGGTACCTTCTACTACAAAATGATGCATTTTTTCTTAAATAATGGAGGGGCCACATATCAATGAGCCATTACTGTTATCTTCCACAACATGATTCACAAGATCCTTCAAGATTATGTGGACGATATCCTGGCAAAATTAAGAAAAGGGGAAGATCGCCTAGATGTGCTAGATTGTGTATTTGACCGCCTCCGTCATTATGGATTAAAGCATAACCCAAAGAAGTGTGTCTTTGGAGTTACATATGGAAAAAACCTAGGATTCATAGTATCAAGATGAGGCATAGATATTGATCCAAATAAATCCAAGGCCATAATGTAAATGCATCCACAAAAAACACTCAAGCAGTTGTGCATCCTCCAAGGAAAGTTATAGTCTCTCCACCATTTAATCTCACATATCACTAACAAGTTTCAACCATTCACCCATCTATTATACAAGGACACAAGTTTCAACTGGGACCCCCTCTATTAGAAATTTTTTTAAAAGATCAAAGAATACCTAGAAAATCCACCCATTCTTGTACCACCAACTCTTGGAAGGCCACTCATTTTATACATATCTATAACTACCACAATGTTGGAGGCACTTCTTGCTCAACTTGATGACAAAAAAAAGGAAAGAGCTATCTACTACATCAGTTGCATGCTTGTGGGCTATGATCTTAATTACTCACCTATGGAAAAGGCATGCCTAGTCATGGTCTTCGCCACTGAAAATAATTGACACTATATGCTCGATCACAGTGTAAAGATCATATCCAAAGTAGATCCTCTCAAATATCTACTATCTAAAACTACCCTCACAAGCTGCATGGCTAAATGGGTGATGCTTCTAAGTGTATTTTACATTCAACATGTTAATAGAAAGGAAATCAAAGGAAAAGTCATTGCAGATTAGTTGGTTGAAGCACCACTGGTAGATGTGTATCCCTTAGTCATGGAACTTCTAGATGAACACCTATGCATGGTTGAAGAACAACATAACTAGAAGATTTATTTTGATGGATCTTACATGTATCATGGGTCAGGGGAAAGAATACTCTTTATCACCCCTCAAGATGACTATATTCCTAAATCATTAAAATTGGCATTTCCTTGCACCAACAACATTGCAGAATATGAAGCACTCATCATTGGATTGAGAATGGCCGTTTAGTGGAACATCATAGAACTAAAAGTATTCTGCGACTCACAACTCTTTATAAAGAAATTCCTAGATGAGTTCCAAACAAAATATGATAAGATGTTACCCTACAAAGAATTGGTGGAAAAAATGAAAGAGCACTTTCTACACTTACAGATCACATAGGCCCCTAGATTAGAGAACAAAGTAGCAGATGCAATGGCCACCATTAAATCCATTCTAGAAATTCCTCAGAACACAATGTAGTATGAATTATTGGTTGAGAAGCTCCATGCACCCACTGAGGACAATGTCAATTCTGAAATGGTGTGCATCTTGGTTGGTCCTCAATCCCCATGGTACCACGACATCCACGCTTATCTAAAAAATGGTATTATATCCCCCCACCTCACAAATAAAAAACACCATAACCTTATTCATAGAGGATCCTTCTACACACTTGTAGCCAATACCCTATATCTTCGAGGATATCACAATGTCCTCTCTTTATGTTTAAACTCAAACAAGGTCTCCCTGGCATTACAGGAGGTACACATTAGAATTTGTGGTGCCTACACGAGTGGCATGGTCTTATCTAAGAAAATTCTTAGAGTGAGATACTATTGACCCACAATGGAACATGACTCTTATGAGTTTGTGAGGAAATTCTTACCATATCAACAACATGTCAATCTGATTCATGCCCTAGTACAAGATCTACATCCCATCACTCCTCCATGGCCATTCTCATGTTGGGGCTTTGACCTCATTGGAAAGATCATGCCTCTATAATTAGAGGGACACAAGTACATCATCACTGCTATTGAGTACTTCACCAAGTGGGTGGAAATTATTTTTCTCACCCTCACAATAGGCATCGAAATATCAAAATTCATCCTCTACCACATCATCTACCATTTTGGCATTCCATCCACCATCTTCAAAGATCATGGTACACCTTCTGAAAATCAACACATGACAGATCTGTGTGACCAATTCCACATCCACCATCACTTTTCAAGCCCATATTTACCACATGAAAATGACCAAGTTGAGGCAACTAACAAAACCCTTCTCAAAATCCTCAATAAATTTGTCAATGATACTGGTCATGACTAGCACCTCCAAATCAATCCCTTCCTCTAGGAATAATTTACTTCTTACCATACCCCAACTAAAACTACCCCTAATCACTTGTGTATGGTGCAGAAGCCATCTTACCAATTAAGATCAAATTGCCATCATTGTGCATTTTACTCAAGAATCTAATCACAGTGAAGACTACTACATGGCATGCCTTCCACAACTGGATCTATTAAACAAGAAGAGATAACAATCCTATGATTACCTCATTATCTACCAGAAAATGCTTAAGAGAAGCTATAACAAGAAAATTTGTCCATGAATATTCTAGGTTGGGGATTTAGTCCTCAAAGAAAATCAAAAGGTACAAGAAGATAGAGAAAGTAAGGGAAAATTTGAGGTCAATTGGTTGGGCCAATATGTTGTCACAACAAACTTTGGATCAGGGGCATATCAGTTGTCTACACCTAAGAGAGAACCTCTAAATGACACCATCAACATCATTCATCTCAAGTGGTCCTATGCCTGATCCATGTTGTGTACCCCACTCATCTGAAAAAATCCATAAAAAGTATAAAAATCCCTGAAAAAATCACTATCTTGGTGAAAACCTGGTAAACAGGCGCCTTGATGATAAAAATAATAATAATCATAAAGAAAGAAAAATACAAAAAAAGTAAAGAGAAATAAATCGTTTAATGGTGAAAACTTGGAAATCAGGCACCTTAGACAAGCATGTGTGATGAAAACCTGGCAAACAGGTGTCACACATAGTGGAATGTACCATTATCTATTAAACTCTTGTCACTCCCAATAAAAGTCTCCATCAAAAAAACCATATTCCCTGGTTGTTCCATTATCATATGCACTAGTTACAAAATCAAACTCATATTCCCAACCTTGAGCTTTTGCACATACCTTTTGTATATAGCCTCTCATTTTAGTTTCATCAGTTGTACATCGTGTCCTATCCCACTATCTTGAGCTTCCCTATGACTAATCACAGTGCGCTTCATCCAAATCCCATTCCCTCCCATTTTTATCTCGCTCAATGAGTTCCTTGGTTAAGGTGACATACACACAAAAAAATAAGCCCCTCATATTCATCTTCATTCATCTAAGATCATTTTTTTCATCTCATCTCATATCTTGCATCTCATTAATTCATTTCATCTATTTTATTTCATTTAGTCATTTAGAAGTGCATTTCATTAATCTATTTCATTAGTGCATTTCATTAATCCATTTCATTAGTGAATTTCATTAATCCATTTCATAAAATGCATTTCATTAATCCATTTCATTGATGCATCCCTTTAATTCATTTCATTAAGTGCATTTCATTAGTATATGTCATTAACTCATTTCATTATGCCATTTTCATTAGTTCATTTATTAGGTCACTTTGTCATTTAGAAGTGCTTGTCATTAGTTCATTTAATAGGTCATTTTATCATTTAGGAGCACATTTCATGTATTAATTTCATTTTAGCTTAGTGCATTATTAGGTTCAATTAATTCATTTATCATCCAACCATCGTCATTTTATAAATCATATGCATCCATCATAAAACAAAGAAAACATAAAGAACCATCTGCATTTCCTCCATCCAACATGTTAACCTATGGTCATATCATATCATAACATCACATCCCACATCACAAAGCATTAGTAATCATAAAGAACATAGCATAAACATCACATCCTGCATCATAATGCATCAGTAATCATATCATAAGCATATCATCATAGCCTTCATCATAAGAGTCAGTATCCTCATATGCATATAACAAACACCATAAATCCATCTCATATAGAAACCGTTATAAACTACCAAATGCATAAATCCATCACATGTCATATAAGTTAAAGTCCATCATCACTATATCAAATGTCCAAAGTACATATAGTCCATCATCATGATATATCAAATGCACCTAAGTCTTGTAATGTATATACATCTCATCAAAATACTACAAAAACATGTGTCACCATGACTAGGGTAAATCATGGGGTTGGATGTGAAGGTCCATCATCTCCTCCATCTGGCCTATGATGGCAAGGTGGAATCCCCACTGATCCCTATGATGCCCTATCAGTACTCTGTTACTGTGACCACTCTATGTAGATAGGTTGTTTTCGGTCCTTAGGGACTGCCTCAAAGTATAGGCCCATGTAATATGTTGCCTCTTTGCCTTTCCTAGCCACATCTTTGTGTGTTGAGAATGCCTTAGTCAATAATTGTCCCCCACCCCCTTTCGTGGTTTCCTGATATGTTATATCCCTCTCCCACGTATGTCTTGACACACCGACATGCCTCATCCCACTCTATTGTGAGGGTGTCCACCTACTCAGTCAAAGTCTCAACCTATCCCCTTAGTGTCATCTCATATTGTGGTGCTTCCTTGGCTATGGTAAACTCTCTTGAGTCTAATCTCCTTTTCAATGGGTCTAGTGTTGCATGGGCGCTATTTTCCCATACCCTCTCTACCTTTGTCAATCTTTATAAATGACATACCTCATTCTGCAGGTTGTCTCTCTCAGCTAATGTAGTTGCATGATCCTAGCACTTTGTCTCCAAAAGTTCCCTAAAATTCTACAACTCGGCCTCAAGGGTATCACATGTGGCTTGTGATAGCCCTCCTACTACTACCACTTGTGGTACCTATACTATTGGCGCATGTACCTATGGTCCCTATACATATGATCCCTATCCCTATGGTGGTTGTACTAGTTTTGGCTATAATAAAGGTACTTGTGCCTATACCTGTGGCTCCTATACCTGAGGTGGTACATGTACCTATGCTAATTTTGGTAGCTATACCTGGTCCACTGTCTTGGCCCTCACTCTCCTATGTTATACAGAAGAGGCTCTCGACCACCTCGCCCCAGCTGTTGATGACTTTGGTGCATCCCCACTACAGTTATATCAAAAATATCTATGTTCCTAGTCAGCTTCTCATGTGTTGCAACCTTAGACAGGTCAGTCAATCTAGCGGGTACATGGGCCGCCCACGATGTTGTGTACTCCATGGTTATCCCTGTGTCATTTATGTTTGATTTCCTGAGCCACATCATCAGGGCAGCTTCCTCTAATTCATCTTAACTATCAGTGTATCTGTGTACCGACCCTAAACCCCCACCTCCCTAGTCATGTGAGGATGTAGCTCATCCTTTGCCACCATGTTCTGATGTAGGATAAATTGTCTCATCACCTGAGAGAGCCTGTACCTCTCAATCTTATGTATTATCCACCCAAGTAAAAAGAAGTCTATCTCCACATATGATAGTTATAGTAGGTCCTCTATGTCATCCTCTTCCCCCATCTTCCATTCTATCGAGCCCCATGGCTCACAAGCTCTGAATGGGGTCCAATAAAAAATTTGCACCTCATCAAGGATCCTCCTATAGTATCTAGTCTGCCCTATTGAAGTGTAGCGCAGAGGAAACCTGTAGCATCAATCATATGGCTCTCCTCACTGGAAAGCCTCTTGAATACACAGAGGCCATAGCACAAAAATGTGCTCCCAAGGCCATACAAGAGACAAAGTGACCCATGTCGCCATATTGGGCACTCCGCAGTACGTGCACATACATAGATCATGGTATAATTGGATGAAAATGACATATCCCCACCAGAAGATCATCCTGAGCTCTAGGATCTCTGTCAACAGTCACACCCATCCCATGTGGAACCCATGCCATGATATATCTTCCAACATCCTCCCTCCTATCAGGACCGCCAGATACAGTGCAATCCTTCTCACTCTCATGTCCATTGTCGCCTGCCACGACATCCATGTCCTATCTCAAGGAATCCTCCTCATCAGTCTCCTAAAAGTTATCTCCATGTAGTTATCATAGTCCTCTAGCCAATACTATGGTATTGGTTCTCAGATCGGAACTCGTAGTATCTGTCACACGTCTAGCAAGGTAATCATGGGTTCTCCAGTAGTTAAGTGAAATTTCATTGTGTCACTATGCCACCTCTCCACCAACACTATCATAATCCCATTGTACACTCCTAACCTAGGCCACTAGTGTACAAAGTCCATCCCTACACCCGAAACTAACCCCCACTTTGCCTTAGTTGGTTGGTCTCGTAGCTCCATCATCGACGCTCAATTCTCCCATGAACCCAATGATGTAAACTGCACCTACAACCACACAAAGTTTTTTCAGCCCTCATTCTTCCACCCAAACCTTCCTAGTTGGGGAATCATACCCCTGGGCCCTTTCCAGCCCCCCACGATGCCAACCATTTGTCTTCGTGTCCCCGTCCCCTTGGCATCTACCCATTTTGGTGTAAACGCCAGTTTGGGTGGAGATGTCAATCCATGCATTGACATCTCCACTTAGCCAAGCCCCACCCAGCTTTTGCGGAGGTGTGGATCCTGGACCTGTATGTGGTAAATTTTGCCTTGTTAATTCACCATACACTTCAACATATTCCTTCTTCACTAGGTATACACAAGACTGAATATGAGATTATTCATCTTGTCTGCCTGCATAATTCAACCTGTTGCCTTCTATCTAGATGGGGTTTTTGAAATTGCTCTTAGAACGAGAGTCTCACAACCATGGACCAATCTAGGAATGAAGGATTTATCATGATGAATGCAATACAATGCAAGATTATACTAAGAATTTGAAAGATGTGAGATAATCTGAGACATGATTTTCAATGCAACTATTCTAGAAATTGAAACTATCTTATTGCAATATGAAATTATTCTATATGAGATATTAAGATATGAGACAATAATTTAGTATTCTATCAATGCATAAAAGTAAGTGGGTAATCAGGGGTTTTGAATGAAGAATGAGAGTTCTTTTATAGACTCAGAGATGATCACAATAGAAACTTTCCTCTTTGAAATAAAATAGATAGAAAAGCCAGTTTAAAATAGAAAGCTTTATTCAAAAGAATACAATAAATTGTTTTCTTCTTGCTTTAACTATTTTCTTTCTTTGATTTAATTCTGTTTTATTTGAATTAAATTGTTTTATTTCTCTTTAAAGCACAATTAATTCAAAGTTTTCATTTCTGAATAAAACAAAGATTTTTGATAGAATATTCAATTAATTAAATAAATATGACCTTATAATTGATTTTTCTCAATTATCTAAATATTAAATTCAATTATTGAAAATGAGGATATTTATTTAATAATTAAATATCATTTAATTCCTTTTTTCATGTGTCTCAGCTAAAGAGGGTGAATTTAATTTAATTAAAGTGCTAGGAATTTAAATTAATTCAATCATAAGGTTTATTTAGCCAATAGATATTTAGGAATTAAACATGATGTATGATTGATGCAGATTTAGGATTTTCTACATTTGACACTTAGGTCGAGTAGAGTCAGTCAAAAACTCAGAATTGCCTATAACAATAGGACTTTGATGATCCAGAGGAATGACAAATGCAACAAAATTGGTTAGAGTTGCAAGATGCCAATTTTGGGGTGTTACATTTTGCCCCTCTTTGAATTGATGTGCGAGCAGCGCATTGATTCAAAGAATAGTATGATTCCTAAAGCACAGAACAATAGATTTGAAAATTGATGATGCAAAGATTTCAGAGCCATCTCCAGAATAGAGCTTGACTCTCCGAAGTCTAGGTTAGGTTGCCAAGACATCGGTCAAATAGATATCTTTCACAAGACTGTCCCCAGAATGAGGCTCAACCTTCAGGAGTCAGGGTTAGATTGCCTCGATACCTGTCTCAAAAGATAGTAAAATAGTGCTTCAGGACTATCTCTAGAATGAAGCTTAGTCCTCCAATATCTAGGTTAGATTGTCCAGACACTGGTCAGATTGACATCTTTCACAAGGTTATCCCTAGAATGAGGCTTAACCTTCAGGAGTCAGGGTTAGATTGCCCCGATACCTGTCTCAAAAGATGGATAGAGATTTTAGCATTATCTCCAGAATGAAGCTTAGTCCCCCAATATCTAGGTTAGATTACCCAAACATTGGTCAGATTGACATCTTTCACAAGGTTATCCCTAGAACGAGGCTTAACCTTCAGAAGTCAGGGTTAGATTTCCCTGATACCTGTCTCAAAAGATGGATAGATATTTTTAGGAATATCTCCAGAATGAAGCTTAGTCCCCCAATATCTAGGTTAGATTGCCCAGACATTGGTCAGATTGACATCTTTCACAAGGTTATCCCGAGAACGAGGCTTAACCTTCAGGAGTCAGGGTTAGATTGCCCCAATACCTGTCTCAAAAGATGAATATCTTTCACAAGATTGTCCCTAGAATGAGGCTCAACCTTCAGGAGTCAGGGTTAGATTGCCCTGATACCTGTCTCAAAAGATAGATTTTGAGAATCATCTCTAGAATGGAGCTTGATCCTCAAGAATCCAAGTTAGACTGCTCAAATACTTAAAAGATGACAAGATGTAAGGAACAAAGATGCCCTTATTGATTGTGGAGTATCCAGTTTTGACTGTGAGGTATGAAAAAATGAACATACCCCAAGTGATGAGAACTTTTGAAAATCATATCAGATTGATTGAAATAGATTAAATGATGTAATCATCCTGCCCCCTCGGGAGCGAAATAGAAAGATGACATGTCATATTGATGATGGAGAGAGAAAAATCATAGATAGATGTTGAGTCAGAGATCAAGAAGAACTCAGAATAGATTACAGAAGAATTCAAAAGATTGAGAATCAATTTCGAGTGATTTCGAGGTCTGGTTGACCAAGTTTGACTAGGGTTGACCAAGTTTGACTAGGGTTGACCAAGTTTGACTAGGGTTGACCAGAGTTGACTTTTGAAGAAAAAAGTCAAAGATTTCAGAAAATGATGATATGATAAGATTCTGACAAGAAAGCGACGTCAGAAAGTTGACTGCACAAGTGTTCGATCGCGTCGGTCCCAAAAAATTTAAAATGCAATTTTGAGCTATATAGAAGTGTCAGATTTTGATTTCAATCATGAAAATGGATTCAGAGTGGTCAAATTAGGTAGTGGTGCAATTTTCACGCAAAACGGAGCACTTTGAAAAATTAGGTCAAAACCTATATAAGGAAAAAAAGGGTCATTTTCAAATCATTTCAACCCTTTGACTTTTGAGAATTGAGCTTTGAGCTAGAAGACAAAATGGTGGTCCCCTACAACAGTCATCGATTTGAGCGATCCAGGAGACACAGCCAGCCCGCAGCGTACGGACCTCTTGTAAGTAGTCGGCAAACCTCTCTTGAATTCAAATTTTATTCATTTTGGTCAATTATTGCTCATTTTTTCACGTTTTGAAAAGTTGAGTCGCGGGTCTTCGCACGAAGAAGTAGTTTCTTCGCGCGCCCTGTAGGGAAATCCCGCGTGAAGAAATCACATTTTGTGCCACTCGGTGCCGAAACTCACGTAGGAGAGTACCCAGTTTCGTGCAAAAAATCATTTTGGAAGGTGTTTTGTCACGCGAATAGTCATGAAAGCTCGCGTAAAATGGCAATGTCGCGTGATGCGTAGAACTTCTTCGCGTGAAAGAGAACTTTGCGCAAAATTTTGCTTCTTCGCATGGGAAAAAGTGGTAAAAATGAGCATGAAATCAGTCTACATCGCATCCAATAGCTTTTGCATCAGCGTCGTTAACATCTGTAGGATGTCTTGAATGCTTTCTCATCACATTATGCTTTGATTATTGTCGATTACTGATTGTGCGATATTGTTTGTATGTCTTGCAGGTTGACTTTCCAGATATAGGATTCAGATCACATCATCCAGCTATTAGCAGGTTGGTATCTCAGTTAGATGATGCTGAGATGGCCCACATAGGCACTTTGGGACTGAGCACATTATGTGAGATACCTGAGATTCAGGTTAATCACAGACTGTTGGGAGCTTTCATCGAGCGTTTCCATTAAAAAATGAACACATTTTATTTACCACAAGGGGAGATGACCATTACTCCTGAGGATATCTATCAGATCTTGAGGATACCATTTGTCGGTGTCTGAGTTGAGTATGAGACACGGCCCAAGTTGGGCACAACAGCTCTAAGAGAGATCTTCTAGGATGACCTGGTGATGGGCAGAGCGATCCCATGGGAGGATTTGATCAATGAGTACGGTCTGACTCACAGGTTGCCCATGGTTTTAGTATGATTCCTTGGGTGCTACTTGATGCATTACCATGGACAACATGGGCTAGAGTGTGGTTGGGGCAGGATGCTACAGCTAATGATAGCGCGACCACGGCACTACGGATGGGGCCAGTGTATGCTGACACATATGTATCATGAGATGCATGAGATCACCTATCAGGAGGTGAAGAGTATGGCAGCAGGAGTTTTTGTATTACAGGTATGGGAGTGGGAGCATCTTCCCATCACCAGACCCATTTGTGAGGATATGAGGCAACCATTGGAGCCTTATATTTACCAGTATAGAGGGATGATTACCCAGCCTGCACTGGGTAAGGTTGATCAGTGACGAGCTCATCTCGATGATCTAGCGGTAGTGGTATGGAGACCTTGGAGGTTGACAGAGGCCTGGGATGACGCAGTAGAGCAGCTGAGTCATATGTTTTGTTCTCGTGCGATGATAGGTTGCACCATCACAATCATTAAGAGATTCCCGTAGAAGCGGGTATGGCAACAGTTTGGTCATCCACATGACATCTCCCAGGAGTATATAGTGTATGCTCAATTTAATGATGATCTCAGGACAGGCTGAGGGATCAAGTTGGATCAGGGGTGCATGATGATAGATATCTGCGCATTGGTCCTAGTGCAGTGGGATTACCTCAAGGACGTAGCAGATACCAGCGTGACTGCCGAGTACAGGGAGCACTTTATCACGCACCCTTTTCTGAGATTCACTGATCCAATGAGTATAGCAGGCCAGGGCACGTGGTGCCTCTGTAGGTTGTTCAGCCATTGTTGCAGCAGGTGCAGATGCCTCCACCATAGTAGAGGGTACAGTCAGGGTTGTAGTAGGGTCCCTGACCTAGGACAGTACAAGTTGACATCCCCACCCGACATATGGGGATGGATGTTGGAGCTAGCAGCAGTGGGAGCACCAGACAGTCCTGGCGATGTTTGGCAGCACAGCTAGATGAGGAGCAACAGGTACCTCCACAAGAGGAGGGACAATAGGATGATCCTATGCAGGAGTCTCAGCCTACGCAAGATACAGTGCACGACCCACGGTGATGATCCTGGGAGAGAGTGAGACAGCTCACTAGACAGGTGGGAGATTTAACTACCCAGTTAGCCGTGTGAGATGCACGACTGCTAGATAGAGACCGGGAGATACAGGATCTCTGAGAGCAGCTCTGGGTGACGCAGGAGGAGGTGCATCATCAGAAAGCATGGGCAGCCTACTACTATGCATCATATAGAGGTGTGGTTCCTGACAAGGCATCATAAGTAGCCATATTTTTGAGTTACGCGAGAGGGTTAGAGGGAGCACAGATGGCATCTCCATCAGATTGGGCCCCACCTCCACCTCCTCC
>MU223047.1:1860589-1873266 GCA_018584345.1 Thuja plicata | reverse complement strand
TATATATATAAGCTCATCTTTTTAGTATCATCGCATATTGTATATTGTCTTTTATGAGATGTTTCCTATATGCTTAGATGTTTAGATGTTTAGAATGTATGCAAATGGATAAACATGTTTAAAAGATATGTATGAAATGCACATGTATGAATGTAAAGATGTATGTATGTAAATGATTTATGCAAATGAAATATGTAAATGAGGATGAATTGTGAATATGAATATGTATATGGTACTAACATCTCATGTAGGACGACAAATGCTAACCAAAAGAACATGTGAGGAAACGAGAGCGAGGATCGAACACCTGTGCAGTTGTGATGAAACCAGGATAGTGAAGAAGAACTCTCCAAAGTATGAACCCAGAAGAATGCAATTAAGAGAACACTGAATCATTGTCACAATGCAAGTCTAGAATGAAAATGCAATCCTATGCTAGATGCAATATGAAGGCACAATCCTAGGACATGGTTGTGAGACCCATCGTATATTTATCATCATTGAGCATTTTTTGGAACATCAAAGTCGATACAACCCTTACTGGTGCCACAATGAAACCATAAGGATATGAATATGACTTATCATTGGATAAAATGTAGGAAACAAACGTAAGCACCAGGGCGCAAAAGCCAAGATGACCTGAACATTGTTTCCAGTTAATGTTGCAAGAGTACACCAGTATCGAGGCATTCAAAGCCAAGATAACCATGAGTGTGGTCAAGTGTAAACAAATAGATCAATAACAAACAGAGCAATGACAAGTAAGGAGATAGTACCGACCTCACCATGGCGTACAAATAAACAAGATCGAGGGATGTGAGGCAGTTCCACCTTATTGCAAGAGCTCTTATCTCATACACCCTATTTATTTGACATTGCCAGATCATCGGGACTACACCAACAAGTAGTAGACAAAGAAAATATCAATGAAATCCATGAGAATAGATAGCATACAAAGAAATATTGAAGCATAGCTCAGCCTGTTTCAAAATTTGTCACATGTATATATGTATGAGGTGGTGAAAAACACTGTTGTGCTTGTGAGTGCATTGTGTTTGATTGTTATCGATAGATGTTTACGTGTGAGATATCTGATATGTGTTAAAAAAAACAAAGATGTGTCCAAAGATAGTGTTAAAAAATACTATTTATGGTGGTGTTGAAAAACACCAGTTTGTGTTAGTAGAGAGTTGTCCTTGAGAAGTGACAAGATTACTAACTCAGGTGTAAACCAAAGATGTGATCAAATGAGGGGCCCATGCCCCCAAGTAATGATGACTGACTTGACATATGTTGCGAGGAAAAATGAGATTTGATTTCCCCAAGTGTATGGTGCTGAATTAATGTTAAGTCAGGAGGGTCCACAAGGGAACCAAAGTGTCACGAAAGTGACCGAAAGATATGTACAAACTAAAGCATAGAATCATCAAGACTGAGTATTGATAGATAGAGCATTTGAGTATAACTCCAACTGTAACAAATGTGAGCAATCGTGATAGAATAGCAATAGTAGGCAGATGCAGTGAGAACCACTAGTGACTGACATGAGAGAGATGCTCAAATGAAGTGATCGTGGTATAAGCTATACATCAGTAGGTAGACATAGTGAGAACCACTAGCGACTGATGTGAAGAAGATCCTTAAAAGATAAAAGGATAGTGCCCCTAGATCAGGACGGTTGCCCTGAGGTTATGACTAGTTTCAATCCATGTGAGTTGGTGTCTTGATGGGAACTGAAAGCAAATGAAAGCGGGCAAGAAACAATGCAGGAAAGCAAATGCATCAAGCCAAGCGGTGCTATGATAGATATAGCATTTTGGAACAAGAGGCGCCTATTTACCAGGTTTTCACCTTCTTGGTAGAAATTCTTTTTTTTTTGCTACCATGACGCCTGTTTGCCAGGTTTTCATCAATGGCACTTTTTCTCTTTTTCTCTTTTTTTTTGTATTTTTCAAATTTTTAATTTTTTTGTATTTTTTGGAATATATGATTTTTTTGGAGATACGTCAAAGCTCCTATTGCTAGGTTTTCACTAAGATGATCATTTTTTCAGGACTTTTTCAAATTTTTAGGGTTTTTTCAGGACTTTACTATATACATGAGCACACTGAAGATGTCTCAACTGTAGAACTGCTTCAGATGAAGAGCGTTGATGGGCTCTTTGAGTTGTTCTCCTTCAGTAGTAGAGAGTTGATAGGTACTAGACCCAAACACTGCAGTAACAATATACAGACCAAGCCAATTTGGTTCAAACTTCCCTTTCTGGATCCGATGTTGCTGATTCTTAGGGTTCTCCCTTAGAACGAGGTCACCCGCTTGGAAATCCCTTGGTCGAACCTTCTGGTTATAGATTTTGGACTTCCTCTTTTGGTATGCTCTCAGGTGATTGAACGCCACTTGGCAATGTTCATCAAGTAATTCTATCTCTTGTAGCCGAGATATTCTAGTATCTTCATCAGTAATGAGGCCTTTTAGAGAGACTCGTAGAGAAGGAATCTTGACCTTAATAGGTAGCACAACATCTGCTCCATAAACCAACGCATAGGGAGTAGCCCCTATTGCTGTTCTTATACTCGTCCTATATGCCCAAAGAGTTGGATTGATCTAGAGATGCCAATCTCGTCTGGATTTATGCACTGTGCGGTGCAAGATCTTAAGGATTGTCTTATTGGATGCTTCCGCCTATCCATTACCCTAAGGATAATAGATGGAAGACCAATGTTGAGTAATTTTAAACTTAGAGCAGAGCTATGTCAAATCCTTGTTTTTAAATTGTCCCCCATTATCTGTGATAATTGCGGAGGGTACACCATGCTTGTAGATGATGTAGTTGAGAATAAACATAGCTATCATTTTGCCACTAGCAATGGTGAGAGGGACTGCCTCCACCCACTTAGTAAAATAATCCATAGCTGTAATGATAAACTTATGTCCTTTGGAGGACGAGGGGTAGATCTATCCCACTAAATCAAAGGCCCATTGTTGAAATGGCCAGAAAGTAATGAATGGAATCAGCTCCTTGGCTGGAGCATGAATCAGGTTTCCATGTAATTGACATTGTTTGCAGGACTTAGCAAACTGTGTTTCTTATTTTTCCATATCTGGCCAATAATAACCAGCTCTAATAAGTTTGCAAGCCAATGTCAGGCCATTAGAGTGTGACCCACGAATGCCTTCATGCACCTCTACTAACACTTGTTTGGATTCATCGGGTTCTAAACACCTAAGGAAGGTATCGTCTAGACCATGTCTATACAAGTCATTAGTGATGATGATGAACTGTGAAGCACTGCAGATTAGGTGACGTTTCTCATTCTAGGAGTAAGTGTCTAGAACAATCTAGTCATGTAGGTAGGAAAAGATGTGATGGTAGAAGAATGAGTCATGTCCTATGACAGAATAGATCATCCAGGAATGAGGGGAGTCATAGGCTGGGTAGCATAACGTCTCCACCAGGAATTCATGTCTAAAATCACTTTTAGGCATTTACAGCATAGAGGCAAGAGTAGCCATGGTGTCTTCCACTTTATTATCTACCCTCAGAACCTATTGAAATGTGATATGAGTAAAGTACTGTTTAAGATCATCAACCAACTATTTATAGGGTACCAACTTTTCATCCCTTGTCTGATAGATATCGTTGACTTGATTGATGACCAACTGGGAATCTCCAAGAACATTTAGTTCATCCATGCGCCACTCAAGGGCGATCTTCACACCATTGATGAGGGCTTCATACTCAGCAATGTTGTTTGTACAAGGAAACAACATCTTGTATGCTTTTGGTAGCAAGTACCGTTGAGGTGTAATGAATAGTATCCCAGCACTTGACCCCTGTTGGGTAAATGAACCATCAAAAAACATAGTCCATGAGCGATGTGTAAGGAGTAATATGGACTCATCTAGAAATTCAATGTGCAATGGTTGATGATCAACTAAAGGTGCTTCTGCCAACTGATCTACTATTGCTTGGCCCTTGATGGCTTTCCTTTCAACATATTCAATATCAAACTCACTGAGAAGCATGACCCATTTAGCTAGTCTACTTGTGAGGGAAGCTTTACTGAGCAAGTATTTCAGAGGATCAATTTTAGCAATTAGACGTGTAGTATGAGCCAGCATATAGTGCTACAATTTTTGTGAAGAAAACACCACTGTAAGGCAAGCCTTCTCTATAGTAGAATATTTCATTTCATATGAGACCAGAGTTCTACTAATGTAATAGATAGCCCTTTCTTTCTTGTGTTGATCTTCTTGAGCCAATAGGATACACAATGATGTATTTGTAGCAGATATGTAAAGTATAAGTGGCTTCCCATGAATGGGAGGCATCAAGATTGGTGGGTTCGCAAGATACTTCTTGATTTGTGTGAACCCTTCATCACATTCTTTATTCCACTGATAAGCCACACCCTTGTGCAAAGTTTTGGTAAATGGTTGTGACTTGTCCGCCAGTTGAGAGATAAAACACCAGATAGACTACAGTCGGCCTTGAAGTCCTCTCATTTGTCTGATATTTTTAGGTGGTGACATTTCTAGAATAGCTTGTACTTTTGTAGGATCCACTTCAATGCCTTTGGCAGAGATGATATAGCCAAGCAACTTTCCAGATGTTACGCCAAATGTGCATTTCTTAGGATTGAGCCTTAGACTGAATTGTTCCATACGATCTAGTATAGGACCTATATCGGCAAGATGTTTCTTTCGATGCATACTCTTAGCCAAGGTGTCATCCATGTAATCTTCCATTTTTTTATGCATCATGTCATGAAATATGGTGGTAACCGCTCTCTGATATGTAGCACCGGCATTTTTGAGTCCAAAGGGCATGACATTGCAACATAAGGTGCCCCAAGCACATGTGAAAGTTGTTTTCTCTTGGTCCTCTGGCACAATTTTTATCTTGTTATAACTAGAGAAACCATCCATTAGTGAATACATTTCATACCCAGCTATCATATCTATGATCATATCAATATTAGGCAATGGAAAATCATCCTTAGGACATACCAAATTCAAGTCTCTGAAGTCTGTGCAGACTCTTATAGATTTATCATGTTTGGACACTGGAACAATATTAAAGATCCACTTGGCATAATCAATTACTCTGATAAACACTGCCTTAAGAAATTTCTCCAATTCAGCTTTGACAAGTAGAGCTACGTGTGGATGCATTTTTTGAAGCTTCTGCTTGACGGGCTTAACACCTGGTGCAATGAATAGATGATGCATGATTAGATTAGGGTCCAATCTCAACATGTCTGAATATTTCCATGCAAAGTTAATCTTTTTGTTTCTGAAGAATGTGGTGAATTCTTCTCTTTTTGCCTCTGATAGTGATTGTGCCAAGCGAATAATCAAAGGTTTTGCCTTTGTACCCAAGTTGATAGGTTGAGTTGGTTCAATAAGAACAGATGATATTTCTTGAAAATGACTCAGAAGTGCATCAAGTATCTCATTTGTAGGTGCCTCAAAGAGGTTTTCACCTTTGGATACGTCTTTTATTTTGACTATTTTAGGTTCTGATACTGCTACAAGGTGGTTTTCACCATCAGAGCTCCTATTTTTTCTTCTTTTTTTTGTGACTAAGATACTTGATGTCAGCCTCAGTCATGTTGACACTTGCTTTGCTAGTAGGAGACATTACAGGTTCGACAACGTGTAGGTAACAGGCAAGAGCATAATCATTCTGGAATGTAAGGACTTCATTAGATGGTGAGGTAGAGTTCTAGTCTATAAGCTCAGGATGGCGAAGTGAAAGAGGAGTGACGGGTTCAAGTGCGTTCACGGTATAATCATCAAAGGCATGGACAAGCAAGTCGAGACCCAAAGCAATCTCATCCAGAGGTATAGTCGAATTCCTTTGATTCCTAGCTACCATAGTAGATGACATGTTAACATCTAGGGAGTCAGACTCATGTGACCTTACACTAGACCATTCACCTACTTCGAGAAGGTTTTCATATGCATTAGTTGTATCTGTATCTCTATAAGAAGTGGTATATGACAAGCTGTCGAACTCATATTCATGGGAGTCTGTTTCATCATTAGGTCTCATCTCAAGAATGTGAGTAAAATCAACTCTTTGTCCCCAGTTGGGATGATTTCTCCCTATGACCTCTGCTATGGTTAGATGAGCACCTGTTGACCTAGGTACCTCAGTAGCATTTGTAGCATCAGTTGCCTCTTGTGTAAAGAGAAGTGACTAGAATTCCTGATCAAACTATTCTTGAAAGTGTGGTGGTATGTATAAATTACCGTAATGACTAGGACTTAGAGGATATATTTCTTTCCACTCTTCATAAGTTAATGGAGAAAGTGAAGTGGTGGTATCAAAAGTGTTGTCAGTGTCTACTATACTGACACATGGTACAAAGTTATCTGGCTCAGTAAAGAATGCTGCCAGGTCTGGTGGAATAGGATAAGGAAAAGTATCCTCATCAGAGCTATCTTCAGGTTCTGCAATTGTAGGTGTTTCTTTAGGTGTTGGTTTCTTATCTTCTCGAGGTACAAACTTGTTTATTCCCAATTGGAATGTGAGTTTCTAGAAGTCTATACCTATAGAGTCGCATGTTCTGTGACTAATAGCTTCAAGTGGTGCAATCAATCCCTTATGATTTGCACCTATGAGACCATCCCCTTTATAGCCAAAATGTTGCATAATAGATAAACCTTTACCATATTGCTCAGGTTTCATGTCATAAGGAGTATTTTTCAGAATTGTCTTCTCCTTTATAGATCCAAGCTTTGATAGCTCTATTTCCAGCTTCTTCTTCTAATGGTACTATGGCTTGTACAAACATGCCACCATACTTTGTTGGAGGAGGAACCGTAGAAGGTTTAGTTTTCTCAGAAGGTCTCCCAAAAGAACGGGGAGACAAAGGAAAATATGTAATAGATAATATAGGTCCAATCTGATATCCTCCCATATCAGTTTCTTTGAGTGTCAAACTCTTTTCCATTTCTTTTAATTTATCCTCAAGGAGTTCAATAGATTCTCTGTTGGTAGGCACAAGGATGTCAGCAGATTTTGTGAGGGCATTGCAATCATAGCGTGTATTAGCAGGTATAGTCACTTTAGAGCCTTGGAATGGGAACTTAATGCATTGATGGTATGTGGAAGGGACGGCTTGCATTTCATCGATCCATGGCCTTCCTAATAGGATATTGTATGCCAAAGGGATGTCAAGCACTTGACAAATAACATCTCATTCAACAGGACCAACTCTAATTGGTAAAACAACTAAACCCTTGGATTCACGTTCTTCCTCATCATAGGCTTTAATGGTAATCTTTTTGCAAGCATCAATGCAATATTCGCCATAACCTAACTCAATAAGGAAACTAGCGGAGCAAATATTTAGGCCAGCACTGTTATCTATAAGAACACGGCGAACATGCTTTGGTCCTATCATGACTTCAATGTGCAGAGGATTTTTATGCGGGTGACTCAAAGAATGGTCATCTTCCTCAGAGAAAGACAAGTAATGTGAGGAGGTCAAGTGACCTACCATAGATTGAAACCGGTTGAGATCAAGATCTTTTGGGACATTTTCCTCAGTGAGGGCTTTGTCCATGATTTCCCTATGAGCAGGGGAGATTTTCAATAGCTCAAAAATAGTTATCTAAGCATTAGTACATTGCAATTGATCAAGAATGCTATAATTGGTAGCATTAGATGAGGAACCCACTTTGGGATTGTTATTAGCAGAATCAACCTTAGCTTTGTCTAAAGGTTGAGTTGATGTAGATTTAGAAGGCTCAGGGCCTTTAAGGATGACTTTAGCGTGAGATCGAGTAAAAATATTAGCACTCACTTGAGACTGACTTTGTTCAGAAGATTGAGGTGTAGACCCTCGCAATATGAAAGGTGTTTTAGACTTGGAAGTATCTTCCTTTCCCTTAAGAATGAGGACATTACAATATTGAGTGTCAATAGGTTCAACCATATTAATGACATTGTCGTTATTGGTGTAAGTATAGTTGACCTTAGCATCAGTATTTTTGCCTTTAGATGATTCACCTTTTCCATGAGGAGGAAATGGGTCTTTGAAAGCTTGGTGATTAGAATTTTTGTTGTGACTTCTCATAGCAATAACCTCGCTATTGATGAGATCCTAGATTGTATGCCACAACTTAAGACAAGTAGCTATTTTATGACCTTTGTTTTGGTGAAAATCGCAATAAGCAGATTCATTCCACCAAGAGGGCCTTGGTTGCAGATCATAAGGTCATGGATTAGCCAATGGAGTAAGTAACTGATTGTCCACAAGAGTTTTGTAAACCACCTCAAGAGGTTCTCCTAAAGGAGTGAATTCACGCTTGGGCATAGGAGCCCAAGGTTTAGGTCCAGAAAAATGTGAAGTACTCGGTTTGGATTCTATCACAGCCTATTTAGTGGCTTTGGCCACTTTCATCATGATAGTGAGATTAAAGGAAGCCTTGGAAGGCTTAGCAGTCACATTGTCCACAACACCATCATTCACAACATTTTGGTTCTTGTTGGGAAATTTGGATTTATCTTTGCTTGAGGAAGAAGAACCTTGTTTATTTTCCTAATGTAAGGTCAATTCTCCTTTCTTGATCATAAATGTCTTGATTCTTACAGCTTGTTTAATCATGTCATCAAAGGTTAGAGGACCTTGTAGCTGTACTTGATACCCAAAGTTGGGGAGAAGATTATCGAGAAAGATGTCTAGCTTTTCTGATTTAGGTATCTTGCAAGAATATCGTGTATAGAGTTGTCTCCATCTTTAGAGAAATGCCAAGAAGGATTCCCCATTGTTTTGTTTCAAGTTGCAAAGATCTCAAATATGAACCAGAGGTTGGATGTTGTGAGAATAATGTTGTAGAAATAAATTGGCAATTTCATCAAAGGTCTTGATGCCAGTTGGTAGTCTAGAGAACCATTCCATAGCTGATCCTCCCAAACTACGTGGGAAAAGATGCATAAGATAGGTTGAGTCAAGCATGAATTCCATGGAGAGAGCACCAAACTCTCTCAAATGGTCTTGAGGGTCAGATGTACCCAAGTATTTGTCATATTTAGGAAGTTCAACTCCTTTGGGAAAAGGAGGCATGTGAAGATCTTTATAAAATGGGAAAGGACAGATGCTTTCCAACGTGAATTGTGTGACAGGTTTCTCTTTCTCTTTCAAGAGTTGAGAGAGTTGCTCTCGCATAGTTTGCATTTCTTTGCACAAGCGGGAATTTTCAGTTTCTTCCTCTTTCTCAACAAGTGTTTCTAAAGCATAATTGGAAGGTAACTTAGCCCCTTGATTGGCTAGTTCAAGAATGTATTTTTATTTTTCCTCAGCTAGTATAATTCCCATCATTTTACAAAATTCTTTGTTAGCACGAGTGTGTGCAATATCTTCTTGAGTGATTTCAACTTCTACATCGTTAGAGGGGTCTTGATATTGGGACTTACCCCAAGTTTTAAAGAGATCAGTTCTACTAACCTCACCACCTAATTGGTTATGATATGCCATCTTGCCAAAATGCAAGGATTCAAGGTGTAAAGACTTGGTATGAAAAGATTGAGTGTTCTATGAATTTGGGTCTTCTTGGAACAAAGGATTTCGAACCCTACTAAGATCCATAGGAAATGACCGTTTATTGTAAGGTCATCATATCGGGGAAGGAGATCAAGATGATTCCTCACTACATGTAGCTGGTAATGGTGTGGAAAGTATAGATTCATCTTGATTGATTGAAGGAAATGTTTTGCGACTTCGAGTTGTGACAGTCATAGACAAATTTTTGAACAACGAATGTGAAATAGGACCAAACTTGAAACTGTCTAAAAGTTATTGCATAGAACGTGCCAAAAGGTGAAGTATCCTTGGTGAAAATCATCTAAGATGAGGCTAAAACAAGCCAAGAGATGACTATTGCAACACAAGGCATGATGACACGGATGAAATAAATCCAAAGGACATGAGACAAGACCAGTTTAAGCAAGAATCACGTAGTTCTCAACCCAAGAAACCAAGTTTCAGACTGTGTGAAGATGAATGGCAGAAAAAAAAAAGACCCATATCAGAGACCATATTTGACAGAAGTACAACTGAATGACAGATTTTAACTTGCTATTTTGGACAAAAGACTGTAGTTTCACGTGATGAAATGCTCTGTTGTGCGAAGTTTCTCACCGAACTGCGCAAAGAAATGCTTGCTTCACAAGAAGATTCTCACCAAATGATACGAACATTTAGAAATTTCATGCAAAACAATGCAAATGTTGAAAAAAAGACATTTACAAAATCAGACTGTTAAGACCAGTTTGCGTTTTCCAAGATGAAACCATGCTATTTTCTAACAAATAGTTCAAGTTACAGATTGTTTTGGACATGTTCAAGATTGACATTTTGTGTGTTTTGATGATAGTTTTGATTGTTCAAATGATACACCCATGCAAAACACATTTAAACAGAATGTTTATAGTACCAGAACAAGAACATCACAACCCTAGGATATCCATGACAATATCTGTTGAATCCCCACTTGAACCAAAGTTCAGCTACACTTACTCTTAGTGGATAACTTAGAAGCTTGGAAGCACGGGCTCCTCCTTACATATTCACTCACTTCTTAGGCGTACCAAGCTTTAGACCCCAAAGGAACTGCTTCCCAAAGGGCTGTTATCTCTAATAAAAGCCATAAGAATGTGGGGCATCTTAGTCGGTCTCTGACCTTCTGCGCCAACAGATAGAGGGTTTTTTGAAAACTAGAACAATAGCTTGTAGTAAGGTCATCCATTTAGGTGGTTGTGATCAAGTCATTTTCCCAATAAAGGGGGCTCTCCCAATCCGTTCAAAAAGCAAGGCTTTCACCTTAACGATGTCAGGACTTTAACACACCACTAGGGTACTGGAGGAGATTTTGGTTGCCACAATGAATTCACACCTGTCTATTGTGACATTAATCACAATAGCATTTTTTGTATACCGGTTTGGAAGGGCTTGGCTTTAGCCTGTTACCGGTTGGGCATCCACTCTCACCGGCTCTGCTAAAGCTCTTGGGAGGTAGCCACTCTAGAAGAATCATATGAATTTCTCTTACACCCAAGATCCATAAAGGTGAGGGGAGAGGATACATTCATGTAATTCTTAGGATCAAAATCTAAAAGACACATCAATCATGCAAGGAAATGATTCATTTTAAGCACAAACCGAAGTGTGTTTTAACTATTGAAAACAAATATAAGAAGTTGTGAAAACATGCAAGGTCTTCGACAAACGTCCTGCCATAAAACCCATTAGTAGTTTGTAATGCCTTTCTTCATATCAGCGTCCTGCAAAAAATGTGTTAGAAGTTTTATGATGGATTTTTCTTTATCTTAGCGTCCTGCAAACCATTGTTAAGCTATTTCAAAAGATAAAATCAGAGAAACACAGTTGTTGTCAGAAAATAGTAGGTGGTTAGGAAATCGAGACAATAAAATATCAAACTGAAAGCTCTGGTCTGTAATTTCACATGATAAAGTATGCTAGATCGCACGAAGAAGTGTTTCAAGCCACGCGAAGAACTAGAAAGTTCACGCGAGACATACAGAAAGTTCGCGCGAGACGTACAGAAAGTTCGTGCGAAGTTAAAATAGAACTTGTACGAAAGTATGGATAGAATGCAAAAAAATGAAAAAGATGAAATGAAATGAGGCTAGAATAGAAATGTACCTGCCCTATGGTGGGCGCCAAAAATGTATGTGGTAAATTTGGCCTTGTTAATTCACCATACACTTCAACATAGTCCTTCTTCACCAGGTATACACAAGACTGAATATGATATTATTCATCTTGTCTGCCTGCATGATTCGACCTGTTGCCTTCTATCTAGATGGGGTTTTTGAAATTGCTCTCAGAACAAGAGTCTCACAACCATGAACCAATCTAGGAACGAAGGATTTATCATGATGAATGCAATACAATGAAAGATTATACTAAGAATTTGAAAGATGTGAGATAATCTAAGACATGATTTTCAATGAAACTATTCTAGAAATTGAAACTATCTTATTGCAATTTGAAATTATTCTATATGAGATATTAAGAAATGAGACAATAATTCAGTATTCTAACAATGCATAAAAGTAAGTGGGTAACCAGGGGTTTTGAATGAAGAATGAGAGTTCTTTTATAGACTCAGAGATTATCAGAATAGAAACTTTCCTCTTTGAAATAAAACAGATAGAAAAGTCAGTTTAAAATAGAAAGCTTTATTCAAAAGAATACAATAAATTGTTTTCTTCCTGCTTTAACTATTTTCTTTCTTTGATTTAATTCTGTTTTATTTGAATTAAATTGTTTTCTTTCTCTTTAAAGCACAATTAATTCAAAGTTTCCATTTCTGAATAAAAGAAAGATTATTGATAGAATATTCAATTAATTAAATAAATATGACCTCATAATTGCTTTTTCTCAATTATCTGAATATTAAATTCAATTATTGAAAATGAGGATATTTATTTAATAATTAAATATCATTTAATTCCTTTTTCATGTGTCTCAGCTAAAGAGGGTGAATTTAATTTAATTAAAGTGCTAGGACTTTAAATTAATTCAATCATAGGGTTTATTTAGCCAATAGATATTTAGGAATTAAACATGATGTATGATTGATGCAGATTTAGGATTTTCTACATTTGACACTCAGGTCGAGTAGAGTCAGTCAAAAAC
>MU223047.1:1830176-1859699 GCA_018584345.1 Thuja plicata | reverse complement strand
CAGTGAAGTGTTTTTTTAAATTGAGCACCATCCTCCCTCATCCTATCAAAACAAGTTTCACATCATCCAGATCCACCATTACTTGTACCATCTCTTTGTCCCAGTCCACTAAAATTAACCCCATCACACTAACATTTTCCTAGACATAGTGACTCCATGAGATTTTCACAAATTCAGTTCGAAGATCAACTTTCCTCGCTCCTTGTTCTATCCAAAACTATTGTTAGTGAATACCTATTTTGATAGACAATCCAATCTTGGCCCATTAGGGTACATCCTCCCTAGGTCGACTTATCAAATCCTCCATCACACAATCCAATTCATGGCAATAACTTTTGATTGAATGCTTACTTTTTCATGAGGCATTTTTGTTGATTCTATCTTTTTGTGTCAATTGAAACCTACTCTTAACCACCTTTTCTATATATATCTTGGTGTGTGCTCAGTATCCCTATGAGTGTCACGACATTAGTTCCATCATAGCTACATTATCTGCATCTATGTTCCTAAATCTACCTGTTTTGCTTGTGCATCTAGTCCACACAAAGGAACCATGTCATCTGTGTTTTCTAACACTTGATATATACCTCTTCTTACAACATCAAACTAGGGTGCGCTCTCCAACATTAACACAATTTAATCTCAATGTCTCATTAGCTACATTAGATTCATGATTTCATTTTTCTTTTGGAAAGGCTTCTATTATTCACTATACCCCCCATCTCCTCATTACTCCCCCCACCCATCTTTCAATCCCTTCCTTCTTTCTTGTCTCTCTCTTGTTTGTGTCCTTTCGGGAAAATTCCACAACACTTTTCTTGTTGTGTTCTTTTCTCAAGGGGGCACAACCTCGTACCATTGTCGCTTTGGCATGACTCTTAGGCACCTAATTTATTCTAGGGTAACTTATTTTATTTTCTTTGATGTGACGCTACTTGTGGCATCACATCACAGAGGGGAAAAATGTAGATGTCTAAAAATTAATTAAATTTATAACTCCTATAAATAATCAATAAATTATTTATATTCATCTAACTATTTAATTTAGTCAACTAAATAGTTTTCCCTCATAGTATTTAAATAAATAATATTCCAATGTATTTCAATTTAAATACATTTTCCTCACAAAACCCCTTTTTAATAAATTCATATTTATTAAAATCCCCTCACACTCCTAATTCTTTTAAACTATGATTAATTCAAATCTAATATGAATATTAATCTAAACCCAACCTAGAAACCTACCCTACTCCTATCTCACTTTCTAAACCTACTTTCTCATTTAATCATTCATTAATCACACTTAAAATATGACTCCTACCCTTTTTAGTGCTAATGGATTTATCACACATGTGTGAGAAACCCATCCCAAGGAAGCCACCCAACTTCCTTAAATGCAAGCACCTTCTTGTCCCCCACATATTTCCCCAAGGTTTCTCACATATGTGTGAGCAACCTTGAGCCTCATAATTCCTTAAATACATCAAATTGGTCTCTCCTCTAGCCTATGTGTCCCTTATGTGGCTCCTATGTGGATTCCACATAGGTTCCACCTCATCCAATCCCTTCCCTTCCCTCCAATAATCTATAAATAGGAGGCCTTTGTCTTTGTAAATCATCTCGTATTTTGTGCATTGTTATCATGCTAGAATAGTTCTAGAATTTCATAGTTTTTTCATGTTTCATAATCTTAGTTCTTTTTTAATCCATTAGATATCATATGCTAGGATAATGATGAATTAATCTTAGTTTAAATCTTGCATATCAATCTTGTTTAGAATTGCATTCTCATTTATTCATTATGGGAATCTTGAGGCTAGTTTCTTCATGCTAGTTCTTGAGTTCTCTCATTATCCATTAGATGCATTTGTATTTTTCATCCACAATAAAGCAATAAAATCACTTGGGGAATATGAATTTGTGTTTTTGTGAGAGATCACATCCACACCTCCAAAAGAGATCAAATCAAACAAGCCTTTACGGGTGCACATATTTAGAGATTTATCTGATATTATGGAGTCTTTATTGTTTCTTTAAGTTTCTTCATACTTTTAATCTTTGTATGTGTTAACCCACTAATGTTTGCATGTTTAAGCTTGATCCCAATAGATTGAAGATTTCCCCATACACAATATCAATTGAGGTGATTTTATTGTTCCCAAGTTGACTGGTTGTGTAGGCTCTATGAGTACTGAAGATTGCTCCCAAAAGTGATTAGGAAATATATCAAGATTCCCATCCTCTGTTGCTTCTAAGAGGTTTTCACTATTGGATATATCATTAATTTTTACTATTTTAGGTTCTGACACTGCCACAAAGTGGTTTTCACTATCAGACCTCCTTTTATTTTTACTTTTCTTTTTGAGACTAAGAAACCTGATATCCCACTCTATCACATTCACACTAGTTATGTTGGTGGAAGATGTAAGAGGCTCAATAGAATTTAGGTAATAGGCCAAAGTATAGTCATTTGGGTAGGAAATCAGGTTTACAGGCTCGTTTGGATTCTACTCAATGAGTTTAGGGTATATTAGAGACAAAGATTGAGAAGGTTCTAAAGAGAGAATTGTGTTATCATGATCAAGGTGTTTGACTAGTAAGAGAAGATCTATTATGTCACTCTCTGAAGAACTGCCTAGACCATGAAGTGTCCTAACATTACTATCAGATTCAACATTAGTATTTCATGAATCTAACCCGTTTGATCTAACACTAGAATTTTGATTCTCCTCTCAAGTAGTCATTTGTTCCAGAAAATTTCTTAAAGGAACAATATTAATTCTTGATGTGGATCTAGTTCCACTATTGTGATTCCTGGTATTATCTCCAAAGTTCCAATTTAGGTTTTGGGGAAGAAATGTTATCTGGGTACCATTGAAAATTTCCTCTTGTTCAAACTAAGGTGCATATTTATGAATGACATTGACCTCAATATCCAATTTAGTATCTGAAAGAGAATCCCATTCGTACTCATTATAACTTGTTTCTATAGAATGAGACATATCTAGAATATGAATAGGGGTAACTGGTTGCGCCCAATTAGGATATCATTCTTCCAGTTCATTCTTTGTACCTTGACCAAACTCATACTCATAAGAATCATTTTGGCTATCATTAGATCTACCCAGGCACTATGCTATGATCATAAAAACTCCTTTGTCCTCACTAGACTTATACTCTTCTTCTTGGTCATCTTCACCTTATTTTGATACTACTTGTTCTTCAGGTCTTGGTATGGATGTAAGGTGAGGTGGAGATACCTCTAGTTCTTGCACTCTTGTGTCCATGAAGTGAGGTGAATCAAGTATGTGAGAAATAGTCACCAGTTGCCCCTGGTTAGGGTGTCTTTCCTCTTCTTAACCTTCTTGTCCTACTCCCATCTCATCTTCACATGAATTACTTTGTTTTTGGTTTCCTGTCTCTTCATTTTTGGTCAATTGATTCTCTTTCTATGATTTTTGGAATGTGGATCCATTTGGTTTGAAGGGGGCTCTCAACTGATGTGGAATATAGAGTTCTCCTTGGTAAGTGGGATTCTCTATTTGTATATGTAACAACCTCTCAAAAGATAACTATGTAAACTTTTCCTCCTCTCCACTCTCATCATCAGAGTCCTTCTTGAGTATAAGACTATTACTAGAGGAAGGATTAGATTTTTTTTCACGATATTCTAACCCTATTTTATCTATTGGACTCCATAACTCGGTGTGTATGGTCTCTAGAAATCCTTTATTTTTACCTATGGTTCCTTTTCCTTTATATCACATTTGTTGCATGATTTGGTATCCCTTTCCATAATTATACAGGGACATCTCAACATCTTTCACTTCTTGATCGAGATCTTCCCCTTTGTAGAGCCAGGCAAGAAAAAAAATTTCTTCATTTTCTTTTGAGAGTGAAACCCTTTCTTTTACCGTTCTAGTTCCTTCATGTATTGTTACTGTCTGGGTACTAGAAGGTTTGAATGATGATGAGGGATTTCCATAAGACATGGCGGATGTAGGAAGATTATCCATGGATGGAAACGGATGCAATTGATATTCCCCCAATCTGGTATCTTTAATTTTCAATTTCTCTTCAAAGTTCCTCATCATTTTCATTTTGGAATTCTCAGCCTATTTTCCATTAAATTCTTCTTTGTTATGGGGAACCATGTTGTCAACTTATTTCAGATTGTTGCAAGAGTAGGTGCTATTAGCTACGATAGAAACCTCCACTCCATTATGTGGGAATTTTACACACTGGTAATATATCGAGGGGGCATCCTACATGTCATGGATCCAAGGTCTCCCTAATAAAATTTTGTATGCAAATGGTAAATATAACACTTGAAAGGTTACGTCTCTCTCAATTGGTCTGACCCTAATAGGTCATACAACTAGCCCCTGTGATAACCTTTCTTCCTCATCATATGCCTTTATTGTTATTTCTCTCTTGGGGTCTATATCATTCTCTGAAAACCCAATTTTGTTACAATTTGGAGAGTACAAATTCAAACCAGTGCCCCCATCTATCAAGACAGGCTTGAATCTATGCTTGTGAATCAAAAATTCTATATGCAAGGGCTGATTATGCACATGATATAATGACTTTTCATCTTCTTTTGAGAATGATAGGTAGTGAGGTGAGGGAAAGTGACCCACCATTTCTTGGAACCGATCGACACTGATGTCTTTCGGCATAATCATTTCTACAAGGGTAGTTTCAAGAATCTCCTTTTGTGATGGCCAAATTTTGAGAAATTCCATGATAGAAATCTGGGCAGTAATTCTTTGCAACTAATAAACCAAGTTGTAATTTGTAGTTGGGATTGACTAGACCAATTGATTTGATGTCGAGGGTTGTTTGGATAAGGAGGCTACTCCCTTAAGGTTGACCTTAGATTGATTTCTTGTTACAACATTAGCAGACTTAGGCTCTATATTATCTTTGATGATGATCAAATTGATTTATTGATTGCATGGTTCAAGCATGTGTATCACATTTACATTATTATCATAGGCGTATTTTACTTTCACTCCTTGATTCTTTGATGATTCCCGTTGTTTGTAAGAAGGAAAAGGTTGTTTGAAAGCCTTGTGATTTCTATTCGAGAGATGTCCATCAATAGTGATGGTATAATACCAATCAAGTCTTGTATGACATGTTTTGACTTCATGCATTCATTATTCAGATGTCCTTTATTTTTATGATATTCGCAAAAGTGATTATCATTCCACCACTTAGTTTTGATTTCTGTTTCCCAAGGCTTTGAGTCTAGTAACATGCTGATTCTATTAGCCAACAAAGTCTTCAGTGTGGCCTCAAGAGGTTATCCTAGAGGAGTAAAGTTTTTCTTGGGCTTTGCTATCCATTATTTTTTGTCTTTTTATGCATCTTGGTTATTCTTTGATGTCAATGAGACATTTGATTTGTTATTAGCAGCCTGGATGCTACTAGATAGATTGAATATTGGATACCTGGGCTTGAAATTGGATGAATTGACCACTCCATTCTTGACCACATTTATGTTCTTTTTATAGTATTTTCTATTGCCTTTACCATTGTTGTTATTGGGATTGTTTGAGGATTTAGTATCTTCAATTTGGATAGCACTTTCCACCAATTCACTAAAAGCATTATACTTTTGCATTTGGAGCATGTAGTTCATTTTAGATACCAAGTTGTTAATGAAAATGTCTATTTTCTCTATTTTAGGGATTTATCTAGGATACCTTGCAAAAAAAATTCTCCATCTTTGAATAAATTTAAAAAAATGTTCTCCATTGTGTTGTTTGGTGTTAAATAGATTCAACATGGTGATCATGTGAAAGATGTTGTAGGAATAATGTTGGATGAACTTTTGCACAAGTTCATCAAATGTTTGAATTCCCGATGAGAGTTTGGTGAACCATTCCAAGGCTTGGCTACTAAGGCTCTGAGGGAATAGTCACATTAGGTATGTCCTTTCATGCATAAATTCCATGCTAAGAGAACATATTTCTCTTACATTGTCTTGAAGGTCACCCTCCTCAATGTACTTGTCATATTTTAGAATCTCAACTTTGGTAGGAAATGGTGGCATGTGTAAGATCTTATCAAATGAAAAGGGACATATAGATTCCAATGAGTATTTGTTAGAGTATAATTCTTTTATTTTATTCAATTCTCTAATTTCACACCTCATGTCTTGCAACTGTTGATTGAGAATAGTGATAGGAGATTCTTCATTGTGTTGTATTAGTCCTTCAATATCAAAGTCGGGAGGAAGTTTAACCCATGTGGATGCTAGGTGCATGAAGTGCTTATCCTTGTCTATGTGCATAAGGGTTTGCATCATCTTTTGAAAATGTTTTTCTTTCTGACACCTTTTGATTCCTTCTTCATTAGGTTCCTCAATCGAGGAGGAAATTTTATTGTGGTGGCCTTGCCGACCTAGACTAGATCCCTAGTTGTATGCTAACATGTTTGGCGTGTCTTGATGTCCAGTATTGAATTATTGATTTTGAGAACTTGAATTTTAAAATAGGGGTATTCATTGATATATAGATGGTGTGTCTTGATTTGGAACCCTCTGACAAGATTTTTTTTTTAACAGGATGAGGGTCTAGGAGTAGAATCATCGATAAATTTTCCTTTTGAATTGAGATCAGCCTTTTGTTGCTAGCTTCTGGTCTATACCAACATGAAAGGAAATTACAACTGATAATTTGAGATGACTAGATGAATGGGTCATTGTAAAATATTACCCAATGATCACTTGTCTGAGAAAGTTGTAAGAGATACGTTGATGAAAGATTGTTGAGCTGGGTACAAGGTATCGAGATTTGAGACCTGAATGTCTGTTCGGTGACACTTGTGACCGATCTGATTGAGATTGGTTTTGGATGAGATAGATCATGACAAGTAAGATCATTTGATAAACTAGGACAAGAGCTGAAGATGGGTCTACTCACTCTGTAAGAACTAATGATTGTTGTGATAACCGATTCAGGCCACACTGATGAAAACAAGATGATTGTAAGGATGCCAAGGATCAATGTGGTTGATATATTTTGATGTAGACCCATACAAAAATTCCCACCTTACTATATTATAATTCCCATCTTACCATACAAGTTTCTGCTATCAGGATATTTTTTCGTACGACAATTCTAATGGGTCAAAATTGTAGAAGTTGAGAAATCCAACTTCACAGAACGCCAAGAACACCTGCATGCAAATAACCTGATGCTGAATGGAAACCACATAGACAGAAGCACAGCCTTGGAAAATCTCAATGGAGTGAGAGAAAATTGTATTTCCAAAGTAATGAAACAATAATTACAAAATTTCAACCTTAAAGGTGAATGAAACCCTAAAAGGGGAAAATATAGGTTGCACAATATAATTAATATGAAATATTAATTATATGCACCTAAGAGACAGCTTAAGTGAAAAAAGAGTACATAGACAACTTAATAATTAAATCAACATGATTTAATTAATAAGTGAAGATAAATAGATACTCTAACACCCCCCCTTAAGCAAAGCTCAGGAGGTAAGCTAACCTAGCATAGCTATGAAAGTAGGAAAAGTGGGTCCCGACAACAAGGCCTAATCAAGTACCCAATACAAGGAAATCTCTATGAACCGGAGATAAAGGAGAAAACCCAGTGGGAAAAAACCCTCTCCAAAAATAGATAAACAAACATGCTGAAAAAAACATGAAGGAAGGAAGGCCTCAACAAGACCCCAGAAGGATAACTTCCATCACCCCAAGCATAGAACGCAACTGAAGATAGCACAGAGATGCAAAAGGTTTGGTGAAGATGTCAGCAACCTGCACGTCAGTGGGAATGTACTCCAAAGTGAGAAAACCATCTTGAATCTGCTAACGGATGAAATGTATATGAAACTCAATGTGTTTAGTGCACTGATGCTCCACCAAGTTGCAGGAAATGTGAATAGCACTCTAATTATTGCACCACAGAATAGTGGGACGATCAGGAGGAAAGCCAAACTCAGTCATCAACTGTTGAAGCCAAAGAATATCCTAACTAGTATGCACTGCTACTCCGTACTCAGCCTCTGTAGATGAAAGTGTGCAAGTATTCTGCTTCTTGCATGACCATGTGATAGGACCAGAGCCAAGACAAAAAACAAAGCCAGAAGTAGACTTTCGATCATCAACATCACCAGCCCAATCTGAGTCAGTGTAGCCAACAATGTGAGGAGCCCCTAATGTGTAATGAATGCCATACATAAGTGTGCCTTGAATGTATCTCAAAATATGCTTGGAAACTTTCCAATGACTCTCATGAGGCTCATGTGAGAACCAAGAGACTAGACCAACTGCAAAGGAGAGATCAGGACGAGTGTGTGTCAGGTATAATAAACTGCCAACCAACTGCCAATACAATGTAGAATCCACTAAAGGTGAAGTGCAAGAGGTAGACAAAGTAACACCCAACTAAAAAGGTGTGGGATAAGGCTTGCAATAAAGCATATCAAAGCATCAAAGCATGTCAAGGGCATACTTCTGCTGGTAAACAAAGATCCTAGCAGGTGACTGAACAATCTGCAGACCCAGAAAGAAGTGTAATAGACCAAGGTCTGTCATCTCAAACTGCTCCATCAATGCATGCTAAACATCTTGAATCATAGAAGATGAGCTACCTGTAATGAGATGATCATTGACATATAGCACAAGGATCAAAACCTCATCCTCAAGATGTTGAATGTAGACTGTAGGATCAGAATGACAGCATGTGAATCCTGTAGAAAGCAGAAAGGAGTCCATTTTCTCATACCAAGTTTGAGGGGCCTGTTTGAGACCATACAAAGAACTCCAAAGTCTGCAAACCAAGGAGGAATCCTACACAAATCCCTGAGGCTACTCCATGTAAATCTCCTCAATAAGATCACCGTGCAAGAATTCACACTTCACATCCATCTAAAAAATGGGCCATCCCTGAGAAGTTGCGAGGGATAAGACAAGATGAATAGAGTTCATCTTGGCAATAGGGGAAAATGTCTTAGTGTAATCAATACCCTCAACCTATGAAAAACCCTTCGCAACAAGATGTGCCTTGTACTTATCAATAGAACCATCAACAACAAACTTAGTACGATACAACCAATTGCATCACACTAACTTTCTTCCCTTAGGAAGAGAACAAATATCCCAAGTGTGATTCTTCATCAAAGAAGAATACTCCTCCTCCATAGCATTGTCCAACTCAGTATGTCATGTCACTACCGCAAATGTCTAAGGATCACCATAAATAGCATGACTCAAAATACTGGAACCTGCAATATGAGACCAGGTGCGACGGGAAGTGGAAGGGTCACCAGTCAAAGATCCTGTAGCATCAACAGTAACACAAGCCCATCTAGGCATTGGTGGAGGATCCTATGGTGGAGGTAAATGGGGATCACCAAGATCATCATCCTAAAATAAAGCTAGAAGAGATGAGGGAGTAGTGGTAAGTGAAGTAGACTCTAGAAGCGGGGTATCTACTATAGGAAGGCACTCATCAAACTGGACATCCTATCGAAATAAGACCTCTCTGGAATCAGGATCAAACAACTTGTATGCCTTAACATCCTCATAGTAGCCAATAAAAATGAGGTGTCAGCTCTTTCACTCCATCGCTCTCCTCTGAGTGTCAGGCACAAATGCCCATGCTTCACTACCAAAAACTCAAAATGAAGATACATCAGGCTGGACATGAGACCAAGCCTCCTTAGGAATCATATTTTGAACTGCCTTGTGAGGCATTCGATTCTGAATATAGTTGGCACAATTGATGCCTCTACCCAAAAAGATGAATCCATGGACCTAGACTGTATCATACAATTAGCCATCTCTTGAAGTGTTTTGTTCTTTCTCTCTGCCACACCATTCTGTTGAGGGGTGTAGGGCACTAAAAACTGATGCTGAAGACCATGTTCAGAGAAAAAATCCCTGAAATCTTGGTTCACATACTCCCCCCATTATATGTGCATATCCAGTGAATAAAAAGACCATATTGCTTCTCCACAAATGTCTTAAAGACTCAAAATGAATCAAAGACATCAGACTTATACTTCAAAAAGTACACCCATGTGTGCCTGGAGAAGTAATCAATGAAAGTAAGCACATATCTGGCACTAGAAAAAGGAGTGGGAAATGACGTGAGGTCACTATGAATCAACTCCAATGGTGCCAAAGCACAAGTAGCCCATCCATGAGGAAAAGGATCCCTATGTTGTTTTCCAAGAACACAACCCTGAAAAACCCCATCAGTGCAAGTAACCTGTGGAAGCCCAAGAACAAGTGCCTGTGTGCTCATCTGTTGAAGATATCTATAATTAACATGGCCCAGATGCTCATGCCAAAGTCTACTCACTAAAACTACATGTGCTATAAGATAGGAACCCGTGCCGGCAGAAGACTCAAATCCATCAAATCTATATAGTCAGGATGCAGTGTCAACACTCCCAGTAGCCACAATCATATTAGAATCATGTAAGTCCCGAATAACCACATCATGTGGTGAGAACTCAACTGTCTTACCAGAGCCAGAGTGGCAAATCTGATAGATAGACAACACGTTTGTCAAAATGTCAAGGACAAAAAGAACATCCTGAAGAGAACCCCCAGCTAATGCAACAGAACCAGAACCCAAAATAGAAAGATGAGATGAGTTCCCAATAGCAATCTGTGAAGTAGCACAAGGAGCAAGTGAGGTGACCAACTACTGAGTGTGAGTCATGTGGTGAGAGGCACTGGAATCAAGAATCTAGGTGGGCCCAAAAGTCGTAGCTCATGCAGTAAGAGCATGACCTTTCCCTACAGGGGAGGATGTGGACTAAGGAGTTGAAATGTGATGCTCCTGCATAGCTTCTTCTAAAGCCTCCAAACATTTCCAGTACCTAGAAATAGGATGTCCATCCTTTCCACAAAAACTACAGGTCTCAACTGATTTCTTCTTAGTCTTGGAGGTAGACTCAGTAGACTTTGAAGAAGATTTACCCTTGGAAGGGTTAGTTGGAGGTTTTGAATCATTTTTCTGTGTAGGTTTGGAGGAATACTCATTGCCTGCTAAATATTTCTTCGGTTTGGCTTTCTATTTTGGTTTCCCTTGTGAAGACTAAGCAACCAATGCTTGGCTAGAAGAACCAAAAGCATCCATTTGTTGGATCTTTTCCTGTTCCCATGTCAACCGATCACATAATGTCTTGAATGAAGGCATGGTGTGTCTAGTACCCAAAGCATCTATGGTGGAGTAGAAAGTAGAAGAAAAGATCTGATACTATCCTCTCAACTTTGAGAGTATCAGGAAGATACACTCATCATCTGTCTTGTTTCTCCCACATCCCTACAAAACTGAGCGCAGAGATTTGAACTTCATCAATAAGTCCTCCATAGTGGGAAAGCTAGTAGGAGTCAAAGTGGTCAGCTCTGCATCAAGCTGTAGTGCTCAAAACTCATTCACTGTGCCAAACAAATATGAAAACTTGCCCCAAAAGGGCCTAGGAGTGGTCAAACCATCCAGGTGAAAAAGGAGACTATCAGAGTTGTTCAGTGCAATCAAGCCCATGGCTTCATCCATTTTATTCATGTGTTGAAGAACCTCAAAAGGACACTGCAGGATAGGTTGGTTTTCATCTAGACATGACCATAAGCCATGTGACATGAGTAGCCTGGTCATGTGTGCTTTCCATGTGTGGTAATTGTGCGGTGTCAGCCGGGCCATAGAGGGGTCCGACATTGAGAGAAGGAAAAAGATGAAAGTAGAAGGGTCATTTTCTGAAATTAAATGATAGAAAGCAAAAGCACCCCCCCACAATGTATGATTCTATCCCCCGTACAATAAAGAAATAATTATTGAAAGCACAAAAAATGAGAAGAAAACCTAGATGCTAGATGCAGAGATGCAGGAAAAGGAAACCTCTACTTCAATGCCAAAAAAGAGAGCTCAAATGGCCAAATCAACAAAAAAGACCAGCATCATCACGTCCATCTCGGAAACACCTTTTTGATGATATTTTGTTTTTCAAAAAATGGACACCGTATGCTTAAGTTACAGCCAAAAACCAACTACGCCTCCGAAAAAGAGCTCATTGGAAAAAACCAGTCATGGGAAAAAAGTTGACGTTCAAATGACCATCATTGTCCACCAGAAAAAATTTGATGCCTGTCACCTGTTGCCAGAAAAAAAAATTCCGGTTGTCGAAAAAATGGAAAAAGCGTCAAAAAAATTTAAAAAGCGCAGAATTTTGTTTTCAGTCAGTGACATCACCATGATGTCACCACCGTACTGCGTAGGCACCAGTGGGCAGCAGGTGGCGGGCTACCGATAGAGGTGGAGGTTAGGCAGCTCGCTGCTGGAGAGGGAGCGGCGCATGGGTTGCAGAGCCGGTGGCTGCACCCCTGGTGGCTGGGAGGTGGCGCGCCGGCAGGCGGCCAGGCGCGGGCCAGCTTGGGGTGGTGCCGGGGTGGCGTGTGGATGGCGCACTCTGGTGGCCGCTTCGGCTGCCCTAAAACGTTTAAAAAAACATTTTTTTTAAAAAAAATAAATTAAAATGTGTGTCATACGGCCTAAGAAGCCAAAAAAAAATTTCAGAGGTCACTGTGACCAAAAATGTCAAACTTTATATGTATTTCGACTCTCCCTGGCCTTCTGAGTGTGATGGTGGAGTCTATTTTGGCTCAAAGTACTCCAAAAACCAATGCCTCCTTCAAAATGACAAAAAAACTGTATAGAAGCTATGGCTTTCATCTTCAAATCGCGGCTTCAAAAAACCTTCAAACTAGGCAGCGACAGGGTGGCTCTGATACCATGTAGAAGTTGAGAAATCCAACTTCACAGAACTCCAAGAACACCTGCATGCAAATAACCTGATGTTGAATGGAAACCACAGAGATAGAAGCACAGCCTTGGAAAGTCTCAGCAGAGTGAGAGAAAAATGTATTTCCAAAGTAATGAAACAATAATTACAAAAGTTCAACCTTAAAGGTGAACGAAACCCTAAAAAGGGAAAAGCTATGTTGCGCAACATAATTAATATGAAATATTAATTATATGCACCTAAGAGATAGCTTAAGTGAAAAAAGAGTACATAGACAACTTAATAATTAAATCAACATGATTTAATTAATAAGTGAAGATAAATAGATACTCTAACAAAAATGACAGTGTAGGCTAGCGATAGTTTAAAACTTGATTTGGATGAATTTCAGACCAATTTGTGCAATTTTGGTGTAATAATGTAAATATTTGAAAGTGTCTTATGCTATTTTGGTGTCAATTTCAGGTGATAAAGGCACATAAAACATAAAGGAGACTAAATTAAGCACACTTTCTAGCTCTAGAGTTACTTGTCTTAATGAGAAAATCCTCGCTCGTTAACTTAGGTACACACCCAATAGCTAATCAGAATACAACCACCACTATCCACACAATGAGTATATTGATGTTGTATTAGTCATACTCCAAATGCTAATGGGGGTGCAATATGGTGAGTGTCTTAAGAGAGTTAGTATCTCCCTTGCACTTGGATTATCCACTTTTGGAGGTGAATCAGGTGACTATTATTCTATGGAATCTAGTAAGGGTCTTCTTTTGAGTATAACCTTTGTGTCCATTCAAGCATGATTTAGGTGTATAGGCCCACAAAAAAACTTGGCATGAGTAGTCATGAGAATGTGATATAAACCTCTAGGGTCCTACTATATTCTAGGAGAGACTTGAGTATAAGCTCAAATGGTACCTGACTTCTGAGGCTTTGGCCCCAAGAATAAAATTTCATTAACGTGAGTTGGTGTGGTGTGGCTTACACCTCATTCTAACATGGGTCATTCCCGAGAGATTTTTACCTCAACCAATAGGCCCATCTAAAAGGTATGCATGAAATAAAATGGATAGCAAAGATAAGGTCTGGATTTATGATTCTTCCTTAAAGAGCATAATATCCTATTTCCTTTTATTTTTCCCAAACACATCAAACACTCTAAAGTTATCCCAATAGATTACTTTTTTAAGACAAGTCAAACATGTTTAGGTTTCTGATCTTCCCTAAAAGGAAAGAGAGCATAATCCCTTAAGGCTTAGCTTGGATCACACAAGAAACCCCCTAATTAGACTAGATGCCCAAATAACCATTTAGAAATCTAAGCGTTTGGTTGATACAAACCTAGGAAACCTGTAAACACCACAAGCTTAGTATTATTATCTAATTTCTCTCTTCTTCGAAGTGTCCTACAAGCACAAAAGGTTAGTAGTTTGCAATAAAGAGTGTTTTCGAGTATCACTTTGTCAAGCAAATCTTCTACTAGGCGTCCTGCAAAAATGTGTTGGACTATAAAAATAGGAGACTAGAAGATCAACAAAACCAGATTAGAGGTCAGAAGCCAAAATTTAATTCAAATGAACCCCTAAAAATTCTCTCTATTTTTGAAATGATGAAATACAGAGAACAAACTAGTATCAAAACTTGTATGACAATATAGTAGTAGCCATATAAAAAAAATAGGAAAGATGATCCCTCATACGAAAATTCTTGTAGGTTTGTATGATAGAAAAAATTGGATGCAGACTCATACGACAATATATATACCCTAAAATGACAAACTAAAAGTAGCTATTTTTCGTACGAGCAGGCAAGACAGTCCACACAATAATCAACACAATTTTAGAAAAATATCAAAAAGATCAGGAATTGGGCCTTAAAACTAACTGTGCCCCACAGTGGGTGCCAGAAAAGTGTGGTGTATTGTGGTCTTCAACCTGCAAACAACCAAACACCCAATAATCCATTAGCTTAGGGGTTAGTGATCATCAAATTAAACTCTATCATTATGCAAGAAAACCACCAAAATCGGCTTGTTGATTTCTAGATGAAGCAAGTTTGATTCGCAATATATGCTCATCATATTGCACATTAGAATCAGTGACTAGATAATCCAAACATAAGATGCAAAGGTGGGCATGATGCATGAACTTGCATAATTTTCCCTCAAGATCATAAAAATGGTATGAAAAGTGCAACTATGATAAATGCATGAGATAACATGAGATTAACTTAAGAATATGTAGCAAAATGCTAAGAACATGAAGTTGTGATTTAACCATCTAAGAGAAAAATGCAAATGCTAAGCTATCATGAAAATGCACTCCTAAAAATGAGATAAACCTAGAATCAAAATTGTTAGAGTAATAAGTTAATTCACTTATTAAATTATTTGATTTAATTATTAAAGTCACTTATTATCTCTAATTCACTTAAGCTAAACTTTAGGCATATACTAATTAATTCTTTATTAATTATTATCATGCAACCTAGGTTTCTCCCCTTTTTAGGGTTTTGATCACCTTTATAAGGTTTTGATCTCTTTGTAATTATGATTCCCTCTCTAAATAAATATTTCATCTTTCAGATCATTATGATTTGTGTCTCCATTCTTTGATTTTGTGACAGGTTTTTTGCTGCAATGGATCTTGGTGATAACATTCTATGAATTCTAACATGGTATCAGAGCCTTGCTGTTGCATCCCATTCTTGAGAATTTTAAAGATTTTTTAGAGCACTGAGGATTTCAATTTTTAGAGTTTTTTGTGTGGATCTGGGGGAACTATTTTTAGAGCACTCTAAGCACAAACTGACCTCACGGTGTACTCAAAAGGCCCAAAAATCCCTATTTCCATATCAGACACATCCAATTTAGACATTGTTGCAATCTGAGGCAAATTGTTATTGCATGTGCCCCTATTTTGGGTATGCAATTTGAGAAAATCGCAAAAAATAAAAAAAATAAAAAATAAAAATTGGGAGGGCCCACCGTTGACGGGCACCACTGAGCTGCACACCCGGCTCGCTGAGCTCCACCCTCGGCTTGCTCAGTGCTACCACCCAACCACCATAAAGCCTTCCACCTCCCAAATTTGCCACCGCAGCGTCGCCTACCACCCGATTCCACTGCCACCATGCCACCACTGCTCGGGGAGCCATCGCAAAGCCACCAGGCTCTCTTTTTTTGCTTTCTAGGGGAACTATCTATTTTTTTCTCATAACTTGAGAAAATGGAGGCATTTTTTGCCAAACAATATATCACCATAAATCTGGTTCCAAGCCCGATCTAATTTTCCAAGTTTGGTTTTCTGATTTTTCGATCTTGTATTATTTTGTTTCCATTCAAAGTTAGGGTTCTTTTTTAATCTAGCAGCAATATCTTGCTCCTCCAGACTCCTTTTTTTATTTCTTCATGTTGTTGGAAAGATGGTTATGTTATGTTTCTTCTTGTATGGGTCTTATCTCTATAATCTTCTCTAGGTACATTTTATTCATGTTTTTTTCTTTTTTGTAATCTGGTGATTATCTTGGATGTTTCAGGCCCTGGGATCATTTTCCTTGCATGGGATGACTCATTTTTAGCTATTACTTATGTTCCTACAGCTTCCAGTCTATAGCATTTCTTATTTGCAAACACACTTAGATTAAGTGTCATTTTTTGCATGCTTGGGATCTTGTACGTTTTGTGCCTACGAGGTAAATCATACGTTATATAGAACAATGATTGGAAAACTAATGTATGTTGTTCACACCAGACCAGATATAGCACATGTAGTTGGAATAGTTGCAAGATTCTCTGCTACTCCCAAATAATCACATTTGACTGTTGTCAAGAGAATTCTAAGATATCTGAAGAACACCGAGGACTATGGCTTATGGTATAAAAGAGAAGGAAAATTTGAGCTACAAGTCTATATAGATGTTGATTGGGCTGGAAACATTGATGACCGAAAGAGAAAAACTAGAGGAGCATTCTTCATGGGTGAAAAACTTGTCACAGGGATCAGCAAGAAGCAAGGATGCATCTCTCAGTCTACTGCAAAAGTAGACTATGTGGCTTCTACTACAAATTGCTCCAATATTACATGGATCAAACAATTGTTGGAAGGTATGAATATAAAGATTCTTGAACCAGTAATTATCTGTTGTGATAACACTAGTGAAATCAACATTTCTAAGAATCCAATCATGCATGCTAAGACCAAGCATATTTCTATCAAGTATCACTATCTGAGAGAACAAGTGCAAACAAAGTAGGTGATATTGGAATATGTTCAATCAAAGGAAAAATTAGCTGAAATATTCACCAAGCCATTACCAAAGGATACATTTGAGTACCTAAGATAGAGACTAGGGGTCAAACCCTTGTCTATTGATCAGTAAGCTGACTAGGAAGTTGTGTCAGCCTACACATAATCTGAAGATCATTTATGTTGATGCAAACATAAAGATGAACAGCAACAGATACATCTATACATTGCAAGGTACAAGTATGCACCGAATACCAGAGAAATTATATTGATGATGGATAGGGAAATTCAAGGAATATATTATATAAAGGATTGAACATGGTATATATGATTATTGTTTGGCATTGTTGTCAAAGGGAGAGATTATTTCATTATCACTAGGGAGATATTTGGTAGAGATTATCTCATTGATCAAAAAATATTATGTCATGATCCATGAAGTGAAGTTCCTCAGAATTAGACGGAAGAGTTAATCAATATTCAAAGGGAGAGAAATTGATTACATATGAATATGCATCTAAGGGAGAGAAGTAACAAAGGGGGAGAGTTCATACAAAGAGAAAGATTGTTGTCAAAAGAAAAAGAGATTATCAAGAAGAGGAGCAGTCAAGGCAGAGCACATATCAGAATAGAGACATTAGATGCTACATCTATCCAATGAAGGGATTGAAGATTGAAGACAACCATTCTGCAAGAAACAAATCAAAGCTATTTGAGATTACTGAAAGCTAGACATTTGTAATAGTTACATTAGGAAAGCTTGATGAAACTGTTATATTTCATATTGTATTAGTGATAGTATAGTATGATAATGTAGTTTTTTGCCATCAATGCCAAAGGGAGAGATTGATGACATGTAATTGATTGAATGTTTGAAGATGTTAAGTTGATCACCAAAATGCAAAAAGATAATGCAATATATTAAATTAGTTAATGGATTGTATTGTTATTAATGTCAATTTGATATAATCTAATAAGTTATAATCATAGTGTCAAAAAATTTAGAGAATCAGAGAGATAAAGATTATGCTTTCAGTAATGCATAAAAGATAAGCATTCACTAAGTGACTTCAAACACCAATGGCTAGTAGAACCCAATGGAAAAAGATAATTGAAATTCAAGTCACAGTGATGCCCAAGCAAGAACACCGATGAGAAGAATCACAAGCATAACCGACGGCCAAAATCATAGTGTAAACCGACGGAGAAACCGGAGGAGAACTGGAGTGTTGACCGAAGCTATCAAAGAGTTAAAACACCAAAATTAACTTGAGTTCAGAAATGACAAAATATCTAGCTAGTAGAGCTAAATATGGACTTAACTAGTAGTTATCATTTTTTTCATCGACAAGATAAAGCCAGAGATAAGTAATGGATTTAACACTATTTTTTCTAGTTGGAAAGAAGATCTCTATGAGATAAAACAAGATTTTTTCTTTAAATCTAATTGGCTAAGATTGTGGATCATGCCAAGATCAAGAAAATTAAGAACCTAACAATGGTGATATCATGTCTATAAAGAGACAACTTAATTCATTACGAATTGAGGGTGAATGAATGAAAAAAAGGATGCTGAAGAGAAACTGGTGAAGAGAAACTTCATATAGTCCTGATCAATCAAGATGAGGAAAGAGATAAAGTTTTCTGCAGACACCGAGCAATAGAGAATAGCATCACTGAGAAGAACTAAAGTGGAGCAAAGGTATTAAAAGGAATATATTGATCAGATTAGTTTTATGAGCTTACAATAGATCTGAAAATCTGCATGTATAAGTTGTATATGTGAACAGATCATACTATTTTGGTTTAACCATTGATTCAGAAAGCCTCTTAACTAAGTGAGATTTAAATATCCTTTCTATATTGAGATACATCCCAAGGAGTATCAGAAATTTTGATCATGAAGATAGCATGAGATGCCAGATACCTATTGACAGGCCAAGAGAGTGTTTGATCAAGGAAGGTATCATAGAGATGCCCGATATCAAGTGACAGACTAAAATTTTAAATCCTCTAACAAGGTCACACCTAACAATGTGTTTATAACCTTTAACAGGGTTGACTCTTCACCGAGCTCACTTCAGAAGAGTGAAAATTTTGGGTTATCAGTCCCAAGTGGTTTTTCCCTTAACAGGGTTTCCATGTTAAAAATCCATGTGTCAGTGTGTTTATGATTCATTAATTTAGTGTTTTGCATTACACATAGCTAGTCTGGATTGATTGTTAAACTCTAGATAATTTACTGTCTTTCGATAAATTAACAGACTCCTATTCGGTAAACATACAGTATAAGGTTTAACAAAGCATTCCAAGTAGTAATAATTTCATAATTGTATTTGAAGGCATTCATCTTATAGGACTGAAGATAACTAGAGTCTTAATATTATGGTACTAAGTTTTTGGGTTGATTAATTGGAATATTTTTTAGGCCACTGATTCACCCCCCCCCCCCTCTCAGTTATTACTAACAACTACATAATATAGTGTCATGGGGGGTTTTGGTCTAACTTTGTCAAATGATTGTTCCTTCCATGACATTAGCCTCATTATGTNACTGATTCCCCCCCCCCCCCCTCTCAGTTATTACTAACAACTACATAATATAGTGTCATGGGGGGTTTTGGTCTAACTTTGTCAAATGATTGTTCCTTCCATGACATTAGCCTCATTATGTGTATCCAAAGATTGATCATTCTCAAAACCATCCTTTATATGTGTTTGTACTTTCTTTGAAACCATCCTTTATTCTTGGTAGCCCCTTTTAGTGTACCTATCATACCTCTCCATGCTCAGCATTATGGGGGGTTATTTCTTGTTGGTTCTAATGCTTCCTTGGTTCGGTGGAGTGAGCTATGTATTCAGTATTTGTTCCTATGTATTAGGTGGATGTAGTGGTTGGGTACCTTTTAATTTAGGTGAGATGGATCATTTACCATATGGACACTCTTTCATTCCTATTTTTAAGCCATCTTCCATTTTTTGATCAGCTCTTCAGAATTTAGTGTTTTTTCCATCTGTATCTTTGAGTTTCAATGTTTGCCTTTGTTTTCCATCTTGATTCAAGTAGTATCATTTGAGGGCACTCATATAGATTACAATCTTCTCTACCTTATCAGATTATATTTCAATAGAGGTTCCAACAGTTATTATTTGAGAGTGTTTGCAGCTTCATGCTTCACTATTGTTCTTCATGTTCTTCTTTTGATCATCTCTTCAGAATTTGGTGTTTTTTTCCATTTGTATCTTTGAGTTATAATATTTTCCTTTATTTTCCATCTTGATTTGAGTAATGTCATTTGAGGGCACTCATGCAGATTCCAATCTTCTTTATTTGATCTTTTTTCATATTTTCTAGGACTTTCTCTAGTTTGGAGGCTTCTTTAGTCCTTCACTAGGCTTCATCTCTTTTTAGAGAAGGGATTTTTTTCCACTGGGTTTTCTCCTTTTCTCCTCTTTATATAGAGTTTTTTTGTACTTGTTTCTAGGTTTTTAGCTTCTACTTTTAGTAGTTGTTTCTAGGTTTTTAGCTTCTCCCTGAGTTTATCTTAAGGGGGGGTGTTATAGTAATAAGTTAATTCACTTATTAATTAAATCATTTGATTTAATTATTAAAGTCATGTATTATCTATAGTTCACTTAAGCTAAAATTTAGACATATAATAATTAATTCTTTATTAATTATTATCATGCAACCTAGTTTTCTCCTCTTTTTAGGGTTTTGATCACCTTTATAAGGTTTTGATCTCTTTGTAATTATTATTCCCTCTCTGAATGAATATTTCACCTTTTAGATCAATATGAGTTGTGTCTCCATTCTTTGCATTTGTGATAGGTTTTTTGCTGCAGTGAATCTTGGTGATAGAATTATATGAATTCTAACAAAAATGGCATTATGATCCTACTTCAAAAATTTCCTCCTTTCACAAAGAGAGCTATCCCTTTATATAAATTTCCTCAAAATGGACTGTTTAGATTTGATCAGGAAGGGCAGTTTAGATGCACTCTCCTTCAATCCATGTGAGAGGTCATTGATTGGTCAAAGTTGTGTTTATTGAGGGAGGATGGGGATAAATTTGGTAAATCCCTCTTTTAATCACCTTTTAAATCAAGACTAAGTTTGCACACCCATGTGTGAATGGGTTCTTTTAATAAAAGTGTAGGAACTTTTATTTAGGTGTGAAATGTATAGTGATTAATTAATTTTTCTAGCTTGAGTTAGAATTAAATTGATGATTTGATTCATAATTTTGGTTTAATCATGCAAGAGATATTTTCAAGGTTTGGTTGCACAATTAAGATCTAGTATTGAAGGCCTTCATGTTTTAGGATTTCTTGAGGCACATTAATTAAAATAGGGCCTATAGGTTTACTAGACCAATTTTAGGTGATTACACATGTATAGGAGGTGTAGGAATACCACCATGTCCAGAACAAGGAGGTGGAATATTCTTAGGTTTGCTAAGTTCACAAATATGTTGATTCTTGTAGGCTTGATATGATCGAAAGAGGTTATCGCAATGAGGTTGAGTTGGTGGAGTATAGAAGGTCAAAATAAATAAAGGTCAACAAACTCTTGAGGAACTGAAGGTTAATAGAGGCTATGGTTAATATTCGTGATTTTCCCATTGTGATGAGGTTTCAAACACTTATGAATAGGAGAGACCATGGCTTTCATGGAGGTAAGCCAAGGAAGACCAAGTTTGACTTGAAATTGACCAAAATTTGGAATCACAGTGAAGGTAACGTCTAGATTTTTTCCACCAACTTCAATAGAAAATGAAATAGAAGCATGTGAAGGATAAAGGAAACCATTGCAAGTTTGGATCATAACATCATATTTATCATAAAAATCAGGTTGCAATTTTATAGTTAAAATATATTATTCATTTATCACATTCACCATGCAAGTAGGGTCAATAAGGACACCATGAGAATGAAGTCCATTGATGCAAAGGCTACTAAATTCAAAGTCATTTCTATAAAAAAAAATTGTGAATACTCCTTAACAACTATTCCTCTTAAATAACACTAAATAACTCCCAAATGTCTTATTAAACTTTAAAATGGATAAGAACCCACTAACTTGTATCAACAACCTCAAATAGAATAAAAAAAATAGATCTAATGACTGATTACAGGTCAATTCCAATAACTTGTTCTTACTTTGTATCATGTAAATTTTCTACACTCCTACCTTTGAATGATCACAAGCGAACATTACCTCATATTTGAAAGATCACTTCCAATTAAACACCTCAGTCAAGACCACAACTAACATGCCTAGCTTCCAAGTGTGGAATTACAAAATGTATCCAATCACCAAAGGACTGTCACTCACCATCTCTTTGTCTGATCACACTTATGACAATTACTTTCCCAAGTGACACTTAATGAATGAAAAATAAATGAAACAAATGGTACCTTACCCAACTATTGGTAACACCTTTCCACACATTTATCAACAACATCCACAATTTCTAAAGTGATTACTAACTCTTAACAGTAAATTGAAACAAATCTCATTGAGATAGTACAATGATGGAGCATAATGATAGTGAAATCCAAAATAGAGGTTGGAAAAATTATAAAAAAATTGGATAGAATTTGGGAGTGGTCCTTTACTTATTACACAACCTCATTCTACACCCTACAACATTTATAACTTCAATGATGTTTGTAACTAATAAAAACAAAGTACTGGCTGTCACAATTTTTTAGAACAATGGGACTGAGGTTTCAAAATCAAAATATTCCAGTTCTTAGGATCTTTCCCATACCATTTGAAGGGATTAATTAGAATCATTTCCACCTAATTCAACTCCAAGTATCCTTTGGAAACCTCAAACATATCTAGAATTATTCAAAACAATGAATAGAAAGTCACAAATACCTTAAGCTTACTAAACAGTCCGCCTAGAGCCTCCTATTTCTCTCATTAAACAAAACCATCCATCAAAAGACCAATTCAATTTGAAAGAGGACTCAAAATTTTACCATACTCCAAAGATTTGAAAATTTTAACAGTTCAAAAAAGATTTATCTGCAAATCTTTTCCAAACCCTAGTGTTTGAGAACTTTATAACAGTTTTTAAAGAAATTAATCATTCTTCCTCCAAAATCAATGACAAGACTAAAAACCGGTCTTTAAAGAAATATAACTCATCATATTTTAACTTCCAATTGGTTTTAATCAATCAATATAAATGAGTAATGAGTAATCAATATAAATAGTAATATAAATGATAAACAAAAGTAACAGGTTTGGCGTTTCAAAATAATATTTATTGATCATTTTTATTATAAAAACACACACCACTAACTATCCCTCAACCCAAATAGGGTATATATGGAAATAATAACCAACTAAAACTATTTCAACTGACCCCTAAGGTGGTTGATTGATTTAAACTCAGTTTGACAACTTTTTATGCAAAAGTTGTCAAGCAACTTTGTGCAACTTTTTTGCAATTTTTGACACCTTATCTCTTTGACCATACAATGGACCTCATTACATAAAAAATGTGCCAAATATGGCTTAAATTACTCAAATACATTATTCATATACTTCCATTTTACATTTTACTTCTTTGACCAAGTTTGACCTACTAGGTCTTTATTGGTCTTATAATGACAACTTGGCTATTTAGCCTTACAAAATGACTCAAGAATATTACAATTGACATAAAAATGGTCCAATGGGTATTATTAGATATTTTCATATAAAAGTAAACACCAAAATATTCATAGGTTCTCTTTGACCTATAGATGCTCCAGCACTAGCCATTAACCTTTTCCATAATATAAAGAGGACTATCTGGTGCTTTAATTGTCTTAGTAGGGTCAAAGGTAATAAAAAGCTCATATTCAAGTTTAGGTTTAGGTTCAATTTGATTAATGAGGTTGAAAATTTTATTTTCTCCATTAAATGTATCATCATAATCAACAACATGAGTGGAAGAAGAAGACAAAGGTTGGGTAGACTCAATGATATTTTTTGAATGATAAGGTAAAGTATTGGTATAAATTTGCAAGTTTTGGTTGGGAGGTGCTACGGATTTGTTTCCATGGTCATTAACACCCTTAAGAGATATAGCTTTGGAATCAATTAGGTCTTGAATAACATATTTCAAACTAAAACACCTTTCAGTATCATGACCATGTTGGCAATGGTATTGATAAAAATATTTTTGATCAAAGTGTTTGGGTAAAGGTGTGGATGTGTCAAAATGATTAATAGGAAGAAGATTTAACACTTTATCATTAATAAACTTCAACATCACATTATACAAAGATTCAAAAATTTGAGTAAAATTACGAGCAGGTCTAAAATAGATGACAAAGGAGCCACACCTGTGAATGTTGCTGCCACTTTCTCATCAACATTGTTGGATGAATTATTGATCTTGTTAGGAATAATTAATACCGAGAGGGGGGATGAATTAGTATTACAAAACTTTAATTTCAAACTTACCATTTCAAGCTTAAGCATGCAATTACAGAAATAAGAACAACATACACAAAGTAAACAATTCATAACACCATGATTTGTTCACAAGGAAACCTTGGCCAAGGGAAAACCCTCATGGGGATGATACCCAAAAATAATGCACTAAAAGGTATAGTGTCCCTGTTAGGAAACCTAGCCCTATTAGGAACTAAATATTACATTTAGTACATATCCCAAAGGATAGAAACCCTGTTAGGGGTATACAAGGAGTTGATCACTGCTCTTAGAAAACTAAAATGTTTGTTTCAAAGATTTATCAATATTAACTATTACAAGCATATTCTATGTTCAAGTAGTCCTAGTTAAATCTTGCAACATCTTCTATCTGATTCTGAAATCACAATACATCTACACATTCCATAAACATCTTCTCATCACAAAATAACTTTACTTATATACTCGATCTCAAAAGATTGTTCCAAACGGCATAGAAGTACATCACAAAATGTGTCAAACACTTAACCCAATAGAAAATATATAGTCAACAATAATACATAAAAGAATAGAGTAGGACCTAATCCAAATCCAAAGTAGCACTTCTGGATTCCACAAAATACTCCCTTAATCATCGCGACCACTCATCTGCCCTATATCAGTACTGCAACCTCAACAGGCTGTAACTCTATCTAGTAAACTCGAAAATGAAAGTGGTGTTAATTGAAGGTCTATTAAATCCCATATTACACTCTTCTAAGCTTGCATGACTTATTTCTATGCATACTGTTCTTTCTAATCAAAATTGTGTAACTATACCCTGTTAACTGCTTCTTGGATTTAGTCATTTTTACAAAACTAAATATCCAAAACTGGATTGTACTTCAAGAGATCATGCCAATGAGTACTGCTTCCATAAATGACAACCTCTGTGCTATGCTGACCATACCACTTTCCAAAAATCTCCCCCTTTGGAATTGATGGAAACACTTAATGAAAAATGACTAAGTTCTCAATACCAAACTACTGACTGAGTGCATTTTTCATACTCATTACTCCCCTTTGACATCAATGGAAAAGGTATAATTGTAGACATACCAAAATTGTAGGACTTCTCATAAAAAATTCATATCATGTGAACTACATCTTGGAAAGAGGTTTCCAAGATCTTTTCCTATGCTATCTAGATCTTTACCAAAATCTGACAACCATGAATCAAACCATTCAAAGAAAAATATGAAATCTTAGTGACCTTCGGTTCTATAGGCATGTCTTCAATAAGAGAATTCTTTTCCATCTTCATATCTAAAAGGTGTTTCTCTAGAATTTATAGTTTTGGAGTGATTAGACTCCTCAACACACTAAATCTTCCAAATACTCTCCCTTTCTCAGTCTCAAGCACACTAACTTTGTCCAATAGCTTGGACACTTCCTTATCCAACTTAGTGATAGTTTGTGAGGAGGACCCACAACCCATTACCATTTCATCTAGTGTCCTTTTTTCATTCTCAATGATGTCATATACACTCTTCAAGTGCACAACAAGATTTATACAGTAACTGTATAACTTGCTTCCAAGAATTATACAATACTTTTCTTTAGCAATAATGGTATCCAGTATACTCAAATCCCAATTGATTGAATTGCATAGCTCTTCAAGCTTCTTCGCCATGTAATATTTTCCATCTCTAACTATTGTGGCCTTCTCTAAAGAGTCAAAGTGAACATCAAAGTCACCAAGGACTTTGTTCAAGTTATCCACTGTATCACTTCCCTACAAAGTGAAAGGTAGGGGTAGAAGTTTGTTGATACTATCAAATTCTCTTTCTAGTACCTTTGAATTATTCTCTATTCTCTTTTTTTATCTCTCCATAGCCTTCACAAAGGCTATGTATGATAAATTCATCAATTCATCCTGATCCATACCATAAACATCAGTATTCATAGGTTTATAACTCCTTGCCAACAATAAAGTTGAAGAAACAGGAATAGATACATGTGTTTCTTGTTTTACTTTAATCTTAGTTTCTGATTCCTTCTTATCCACAATTGAACTTTCTTTCACATCTTTCTTAGTGGCTTCTTCCTTCTCTGTCTCAGTAAAATTTACTACACTTTGTGTTAGAATACTTCAGCGATAACTGAGAGGGGGGGGTGAATCAGTTATCAACAACTTTATATCTTTAGCTTATACTTATTAATCCAGATTGATAAAAAGTAAATGCACATTTAGATAATACATTACACAACACATCAATTTGGTTATGGGGAAACCAAATGGTAAAAACCCTGGTGGGAATTAGTACCCACAAAGAACTATATTGTTTATAGTGATCCCTGTTAAATGATCTTCCAACCCTGTTAGGAGTATTACAATGCAGTAGTATGGTGACCTGGTTAAGGGTCTGACCCTGTTAGGAGTCTTTTATAATAACCCTGTTAGGGGTGGTGGACTCACTGTCCAAGTGGTGAAGGCTACAACCTTCTCGATATTTGATACACACTATATCAACAAGGTGAACTATTGTTTGTGACACTGCTTGTCTGATTAGTTCCTTTTATGCACCAATGTTTTAACCTCTTGTAAAGCACTACAAAAATCTTCTCTGTGTTATAAAAGATTCTACTTCAATATCTATATTATCAACATATGATAAATATATCTCTACTGCTTTAACACTCTGCTCTGCTTTTCTAATCTCTGGCTTTCGCAACTCTTCTTATCACAAATGACCTTCTATAAGTACATACACCAAGTATGATATCATGGGACCTATAGGAAAACTCTTCTTAACATCCTTGTTGACTCTACTAAGAACGCAAGCATAATTACAACTGCGCAAGTATTAACTGAATAGACATGTCGCTTCACTAAGTCAGCTTCACCAATTTAATCATAACTTTGCAATCTTCTTGAAATACGTTTGGCACCTTTAGATTAATATCAAAAACTCATAACTCATCATGATTATACACATGCATATCCTGAAGATAGGTGCAACTCAATAAACACGTTACATACGTTGGCCTTAAACCGTTATTCCTCCAGAACTGTAACCGTCAATAACATAATTACATATCTTTACTGAAACTTCATATCTGGGTCTACGTGTATGAACATGGCATAAAAAACATGTCAACAACATGTATCTATCCACTCAAGTCTTCATGTCATCATATGGATAAGTACATATAGAAGTACTATTGTGTATTATATGTTGTCATCAATGACAAACATACAATCAATCAACTGTTCAGAATCAGATCTCCAACAATCTCCCCCTTTGGCATTGATGGCAACATATGATAAAAACAACTTTTGTTCACGGTGTCTTCTTTCTTTTACAATCTTCTCAATATCCTCATCAAAGATTCATCTACACTTTTGCAGTTACATAGACTGTGTTTTAGATGTATACTCCCCCAGAGTATAAGCTCCTTGTATGTGTTCCTTGTTTAGCTCTTTGTTTTTGTTCCTTGTTTTTAGTACATACTCCCCCATTGACATCAATGGAAAAGGGTGTCATAAACCATTATGCACAGGTACTACTCCAGAAGTAGAGTAGTCAACCATTCATCAGTCACATAGGACTAATGCACTTGTTGCTTCATCTAATCAGACTTAGGAGAGGGAATGATTCCCAACTTCTCCCTTAGATACTCAAAAGTATCCTTTTCTAAAGGCTTCATGGAAATGTCATCTAACTGATCTTTTGTGCTTACATAGTCCAATGTCACTTCCTTGTATGTAACTTTTTCTCTCAGAAAATGATACTTGATCTCTATGTGTTTTGTCTTTGCGTGCATCATAGGGTTCTTAGACATGTTAATAGTAATGGTGTTATCACAATGAATAACAATAGGATAGTCAACTTGAATACCAAAGTCTTTAACCATCTTCTTGATCCAAACAATTGTTGTGCAATTCAGTGCTGCTGCAACATATTTTGCCTCTGCCGTTGACTGAGAAATACAGTTTTGCTTCTTGCTTGTCCAAGATACCAACCTTTCTCCAAGAAATACTGCTCCTCCTAAAGTGCTCTTCCTTTCATCAATAAAAATTGCCCAATCTGCATCAGTATACACATGAAGTTGTGTATTCTCTGATTTAGGATACCATAAACCATAGTCTATAGTTCCCTTAAGATATCTAAATATCCTCTTGATTGCAATTAGGTGATTATGCTTGGGTTCAGCCGCAAATCTTCCAACAATGCCAACTGCATTAGATATGTTAGGTCTTGATTGAGTTAGATAAATAAGTTTTCCAATCATAGATTTGTACAATGTTTTATCAACTGCTATGGAGTCATCATCTTTTGAAATTTTACTTCCTGTGATCACAGGAGTGCATACTGGCTTGCAATCCTCCATCTAGAAAGTTTTCAATATTTCCTTCACATATTTTGATTGATTAAGGAATATTCCTTTATCTATCTCTTTTACATTCAGTCCTAAAAAGTATTTTATAGGACCAATCATGCTCATTTCAAATTCATTCTGCATTTCTTTTGCAAAAGCTATACTAAGCTTGTCATTACCTCCAAAGATAATTTCATCAAAAAATATGGTAACTAATAGTAATCCATCAGGTGTTTCTCTTATGAACAAATTGTAATCTGCTGCTCCTTTCTTGAATCCAATCTTGGTGAGATAGCCATCTAGTCTTTCATACCACGCTCTTGGGGCCTTTTTAAAGTCCATAGAGTGCTTTCTTCAGTTTGCATACCATGTCTGGTTTATCTGAAAGTTTAAATCCTTCAGGCTATTCTATGTAGATTTCTTCTTTTAAGTCACCATTCAAAAAGGTTGATTTGACATCCATTTGATAAACTTTAAAGTATTTTAATGTTACATATGCCAAAAAAAAATTTATGGCTTCTAGTCTTCTCACAGGGGCAAATGTATTAGTGTAGTCTATTCCTTCTCTCTGTGCATATCCTTTACATACTAATCTTGCTTTGTTTCTTATTACTGTACCTTCTTCATTCATTTTGTTTTTGAAAATCCACTTTGTTCCAATCACATTTTTAT
>MU223047.1:1793699-1826926 GCA_018584345.1 Thuja plicata | reverse complement strand
TAACACTCTGCTCTGCTTTTCTAATCTCTGGCTTTCGCAACTCTTCTTATCACAAATGACCTTCTATAAGTACATACACCAAGTATGAGATCATGGGACCTGTAGGAAAACTCTTCTTAACATCCTTTTCAGCTCTACTAAGTGTGCAAGCATAATTACAATTGCACAAGTATTAACTGAATAGACGCATCGCTTCACTAAGTCAGCTTCACCAATTTAATCATAACTTTGCAATCTTCTTGAAATACATTTGGAACCTTTAGATTAATATCAAAAACTCATAACTCATCATGATTATACACACGCATATCCTAAAGATAGGCTCAACCCAATAAACATGTTACATACGTCAGCCTTAAATCGTTATTCCTCCAGAACTAGAACCGTCAATAACAGAATTACATATCTTTACTGAAACTTCATATCTGGGTCTGCATGTATGAACATTGCATAATAAACATGTCAACAACATGTATCTATCCATGTAATTCTTCATGTCATCATATGGATAAGTACATATAGAAGTACTGTTGTGTATTATATGTTGTCATCAATGACAAACATACAATCAATCAACTGTTTAGAATCAAATCTCCAACACTTTGTTCCCCACTTCCATCTAACTCATTAATAGTATCTACATTCCCTTGAAAAGGGTCACTAATATCCTACAAAGTGTCCAAAGACATGGGCACACCAGTAACAAAGAAGTCTGGTTGCTTAACTGTGCTAAAAAATTGACTGCTATCATCTCCATCCTTAGATGAGTTGATGTTTATTTATGTAGGTTTAGCGAACTCTCCTCTCAGAATGGTTTTGGGCTTAGTATCCTTGTGCTTAGAAGGTGAAGGATTTTCTAGTTATATTTCCATTAGTACCTTATTAATAGCCTTGAGGGTGTCTTCTATAACTTCATCATATTTTCTCCCCATAATTTTTATCAATCCTACTTTTACTCTCAACCAGTGCTTCATGGCTTTCAATATTCTCTCATGTTCATCATATGAAACAACTGGTAGCATATCATCTATGGCGTTCATTCTTATATGTTCATCTCTTGTAAGTGCTAATTTCTTCCTTATTTCCAATTTTTCATACAACCTCCGAGGAATACTACCTTCAATTTCAAGTAGATTCTTTTTGAAAACTAGCATATGATTATTGAAAATGTGTTCAATCATAATTTTATCATTCTCGTCATACCTCTCATACTTTCTAGGTAATTTATTTATTTTTCCTTGATCAACAATTCTCTATCTACCACAGTGTTATTATGTCTCCTATAACTGTTTATAACTTGAATACCGGTAGGTTTGTTGTCTTTCCATGCCCTAGGGTGAATTCTAGGAAATTTATGAACTATATGAATATAGATATGTATCAGTAATGATCGAAACCTGAATGCCTTTGATTTTTATCACTTGATTTTATTGACATTATCTAGAAATTGTTGTCTAAGAACTTTGCATAGGTTGTATTTTATATTTTCCTTCACCATCTTATAAGCCATCATTACAACACCCATGGAAACTGAATTAGGTTGGCTACTGTAATGAAGTTTGTATCCCAAAAATCATAGAGATTAATCTCACATCTTGTTTAAATATTTTGGCTATGGTCATTTCCCTCTTAACCCATTTGGAATGTGTTAGGGTTTCTACTTTTTTATTCATGTTTTTCTCCGTAGAAGGGATAATACCAGTATTATCCAATCCTATCACATCATGGATCATCTCACTAGAAATATTAACAGGTTTCTCACCTATCCATAGAAACTGATCATGGACTCTTCTAAGAACAATCTTAATCCATTCTTCTTCATCAAACTCATAAATTTTTGCCATTCGCATAACACTCAGGATCTGTAAATGAGAAAACTCATCCTTCCAAGGTCCATAATATTTTATCATGTCTTTCATCTCTTGGAATATCTAAAAGTCTCCTAATGACTCATATTTATAGTGAATCTATGCACTAATGTCTTCCACATGAAGCACATCGTAGGGTGTTTGTGAAAATGGGCCTTCGGGATCATCTTTAGTGGACTTGTAAGGATGTTTCTTGAATTTGTATCTTGACTTCTCACTAACATCAAATACCAATAGAGTATCCATAGTAGACAAAGATTGCAATAGATAAAAATAATGTTTTCTCAATGAATCAAGGTATGCACACTTAATGATCATGAAAATAACCTAGCTTCTTTTCTTGTTCTTCTAGTCTCCTTCAGTTCAATTTGAATTATGATTAGAAATGTCTAAGTAAATGAGCTTATACTTCACCATGCATAGATTCACACATTTCCCAATGAACTTATAAGTCTTCAAATGATCGAGTCATCCAATTTTCTGCTGATCATTCAATATAGTGTGTAAAACCAATTGATCTTAGATAAAAAATCCAAACCAATCATATTTACCATCCATGAGCTCACATTAGCTTATTCTGCATAGACATTGGATAGATAGATTTATGTTATTTCTCCAAATCTCCCACTAAGTCCATGATTTTCCATTTAGGTTGATGTAGCAACATTAGGAGAGGGTTCAGTAACATTTATTGAATATCCCTGAACCTTAAATTCACTCTATTCCTTCTCTTTCCATACTTTACCACTGTCCTTCACAAAATTCTTCCATGTAATCTACCATAATTTTTCCAACATCACCAAAAAAAATTCTCTACAACAATAGGTGGTGATCTTCTATTGCTTGCAGCTCCATTATACCTGCAAAATTCTGCTATATGTCCTTGATTGTTAAATTTATAGCATGTAGGAGACGACATGTTATTATTAACCTACAATATGCAGTTTCTTGCGATGTGTCCAAAATTGTTGCATTTGTAACATGTAATCTTAGCTCTTGTTTCTTCTCTGATGTAATCTTGTGTAGTGTTGGAATGATCAAGTTTTCTACAATCTTCCTTTTTGTGTCCATATTCATAGTAATTGAAACAATAACTAGAAAAGGCCTATAATGAGTCTTACCTCTGCAATCCCTCTTCATTTGACCAACTTTGTTAATCTAAAGCAATTTCCTCTAAAAGGTCTATATTGTTCTCTAGGTTCCTCTTATTCTATAGGATCTTCCTATTGATTAGGTGTCTCAATTGATTTTCCTTTAGATTGTCTCTCTTGAGATTTTGAGAATTCTGCTTTATCAAAGTCAACTCCTGTCATGTCACCTTTATGATTTTATTTTTCCCTCTGTTCATCAATCTTGTCACTACTTGCATGAATTTTTTCAATGTGATTATTTGCATCAATAAGTTCTCCCTTAATGATGTGATTATACTTTTCTAATTTATGATACTTGATTTTCTAATCATCAAGTTCAAACTGCATCTTTCCCATATACACATTTGCATTCTTCAATATTTCTTCAAGTTTTGTCTTTTCATCTTTCTCTTGTTGAAATTATTTGGCCATATGAATAGTGGTAACTTTGCATTCATTTTTTAACATTTCTTTGTCTTTTTCAAGCTGCTTAATCCGATCAAATGAATCATTATCAGATTCTTGTAATTTATCCATAAGATCTTGCCTTTGGTTCCTAGAAAGTTCAAGTTGTTGCTTAATATTCTATATGAAACCCTCTTCTCTTCTCAGTTTCAGTTTCAATTTAGCATTATAAGATTTTCCCTTATCAAGGTCTTCAAGAGCTACCTCAAAGTTTTCTTCCAAACTACTTGAATCCATCCGGATCTCCCTCAAGCTATTAGGCTTTCTCTCCAAGGGCCACAAGCTCTGATACTAATTTTTAGGAATAAGTAATACTGGGAGGGGGTGAATCAGTATTACAACACTTTAATTTCAAACTTAACAATTCCAAGCTTAACCATGCAATTACTGAAATAATAATAACATATACATAAAATAAACAACTCATAACACCATGATTTGTTCACGAGGAAACATTGGACAAGGGAAAACCCCGGTGATGATGATACCCATAAATGATGCACTAAAATGTATAGTGTCAATGTTAGGAGACCTAGCCCTATTAGCAGCTGAATATTACATTTAGTACATATCCCTATTAAAGGATAGAAACCCTGTTAGGGGTATACAAGGAGCTCACTACTCTTACAAAACAAAATTGTCTATTATAAAGATTTATCAATATGAACTATTAAAATCATCTTCTATGCTCGATTAGTCCCAGTTAAATATTGCAACATCTTTTGTTCGATTCTGACATCACAATGCATCTACACATTCCACACACATCTTCTTATCATAAAAAAAAATTACTTATATACTTGATCTCAAAAGATTCTTCCAGTTGACAAACAAGTACATCACAAAATGTGTCCAACACTTAACCAAATATAAAATACATCATCAGAGATCATTGTCAACAAAAATAGGGTAGGACCCAATCCAAATCCAAAGTAGCACTTCTAGATTCCACAAAATACTCCCTTAATCATTACGACCACTCATCTGCCCTGTATCACTGTTGAACAGTCTTCGCATACCCTCAATAGGTTGTAACTCTATCCAGTCAACTCCAAAATTAAAGAGACCTTAATTGAAGGTCTATTACATCCCATAGTACACTCCTCTAAGATCACATGACTTATTTTGATGCATATTGTTCTCGCTAATCAAAATTGTGTAACTATACCCTGTTAACTACTTCCTAGACTTAGTCATTTTTACAAAACTAAATATCCAAAATTGGATTATACTTCAAGAATCCATGCCAATGAGTAGTGTTTCTATAAATGACAACCTCTATTCTATGTTTCTCAAGCCACTTTCCAATATATCTTAATGACATTATTTTTTTTCTGAAACTTGTTAAAATTGTTGGATGTGGCATCACTCTTATCAACCAAAGCCATTGGAGTAGTTCTCTCAAACTGACTTACTTGCAATTGATAATTATGAAGCACTACAATTAATTGAGTAAAATAAGAGAATTTAGAGAGTAGGATCTTATCTCTAATGTATTTTTTTAAATTAGCAATGGAAATTCATTATACATATATTTCAGGCAAATGATAATAAATCTAAGCATGCAAATGCTTAAATCTACCAATGAAATCAGTCACCTTTACTCTAGCACCTTGTTTACAATGCATTAAATCGGTCAAATAAATCTTAGGACCAATGTTTTTTTGAAATTGTTGAATGAAAGCATTACTGAACTTTTGAAAACAATCGATAGAATGAGGAAAAGAATAATACTATTGCAAGGCTTCATCTTGAAAGGTTCTAGTAAATAATTTAGCCATGAACCTATGGTCATGAGAGAAATTATTGCACAAGGTTTGAAAGGTTTTAACATGAGTCAAAGGATTTCCCATACTATTATAAGCTGCAAGATGAGGAATATCCATGTGATGTGGGATCGCAACATAGATGATATCTGAAGGAAAAAGACTAGCAATGTCAAAAGTAGGAATATTGAACTTTGATTATGTCATTCAAGCAATTTTTTGTTGCAAAGAAGACATAGTTTGAGTCAAGCTATTAATGGTAGAATCGGTAGAAAGAATGGTAGGAGGAGATATTTTTGGAATATTTGGAGCATTATGAGAAATGGAAGGAACAATTGAATATCAAAAGGGTACACTATTATAAGTGGTCATTGATAAAATCAATGAAACACATGGCACACTTGAAGGAATAGAAGGAACATTAGGATTAGGGATGCCAACATGTGTAGGGTTGAGGTTTTGAATGAAAGTTGTTATGACAGGTGGAGCATAAGTGGAGACACTAGGAATTGAAGTAGAAATAGGCATAAAGGTCTAAACACTAGTGGTAGGTAGAATGAAATCTATCTCTTGAGAACAATCTCTAATAGGCTTAACATTTTTATCAATGAGATAAGAGATACTATACAATATTTTAACACCATGTTCATCGTTATGAATTAGCTTCATTAAGCCTTATACAATAGAAATGACCTCAAGATTAGAGTTTTATTGTCCTAACCACTGTTCAAATTTCTCAAATTCATTGGAAAGATTTTGGAATTGCATAGGAGGAACTCTTAAAGTCTCATTCTCACCATGCAAACAATATGAAGAGTTACTCTCCATGGTAGGATTCATGTCACTAGTATGCATGTTGGTCTCATCAAGATTCCTAAGAAAGATAGAAGGCTTGGGATCAAAGGAACCCATAAGTCTGTAACTTCGCCTAACTAGAATACTATAAGTAGGACTCAAAGTGATAACACTCATGCACAAGGAAATGAGAGGAAAGATATAGATCTAATGCAATTATAAGATTTGAAAGAAATATGCAATCCAAGAAAAGAAGATCTTTTGTGAAAGACACATCTAACTATCAAATTCAAAAATTTAATGTACAATATCCACATGTAGATCTAGATATAAAGAAGCATACAAAGAAGATCATACAAAGAGGATCTAACTACCAAATCAAAAGTATGTAAAATATGTTGGGTTCACCAAAATGTACAATAGGTGAACCTATAAGTGCATAAAGGAAATCTAACACAAAAATCAAAATGTGAATTTAGTGATTTGGGTTCACCAAAATGTACAATGAGAAAATGAGGAGAGAAATGCAACATGAAATATACGAAGTAAATTATTTTCCCATTTCATCGATTGCACATTAGGAAGGAAGAATATCTCCAATAGGCTCAAGAGGTGACTAAAGCTCTAATTGGAAATATGGTATATCCTTCACTAAAAATGTAATTGAAATGAAATGGGAATGATTATGTAATGTAATGTAATTGACAAATTAGAAAATACACTAAAAAGTTGACTAACATACTGATAGAAATTGATATCGAGCTAAAACTAACAAAAATAGAAATTAGAAGACAAAACTAGTATGTACCAAAAATTTTAGTCAAAAATGGTAGAGACATGGTGAAATTCAATGTGTACCCAACACTTTTTGGATGAAATTTTCATGGAATCTGCAATTGTTCCTGTACTACCCAGAAAAGATCTGACAGCTCTGTAACTTGTTCTTGCACACAGAAAAATGAGGAAAAAGGTTGGGAAAAGATTTTTCCCTTGATCAAACCCTTGTTTAGGAATCAACCTTAAAATATGATATAAATTTCATAAAGGAAATAATGTAAAAGGAAAATTATTTATTTACCTTGCATAAACCCTCATGAACGGATGTAGAAACCACTCAAATCCATGAAGATGATTGAATGTACTTGGAATTGAAAGAGATCACCATGGAATGTGATGTAGGATCAAGGATTCCCTCACAAATGTATAGATCTATAATTTCCACTCCAAGATCTAGAATGTAGATATGCTTGATAACCACATGCAAAGGAGAGAGAGAGAAGGATGAATGAATCTTCTTTCTTGATTGAGAATTACTCTACTTGGCCATCATGGGAGATAAAATTGCATCAATTGGACAATATTTTCCTTTGGTTTGATGGATCTTGAAGAAATAGAGACTTGGAGATCTTGAATTGGATGATTTCCTTCAAATATTGAATTCAAATCCTCGATTTGTCTTTCTTTCTTGAAATCTTGATCACTTTGATTGCCAAAATGCTTGCACTTGATTCACTTCTGAAAAATGAGGAGAAAGAAGGTCCTTTGATAATAAATCCATAATTTTGGGATTCAAATTTGATCCAAGTCAACCACAATTGAAAAGCTCAAAATAATACCCTAATATCAGACTCTATGTGAAATATCAAAACCCTAGGATTGGCGATATGTGTTAGAGTAATCATTAGTTTGCTTATTAATTAAATCATGTTGATTTAATTAGTTAAGTTATTACTCTTTATTGCTTAAGCTTTCTCTTAGGTGAATTAATAATTAATTCTTTTATTAATTATTAATGTGCAACCTAGCTTTTACCTTTTAGGGTTTCATTCACCTTTTTAAGTTTGAACTTTGTAATTGTTGCTCATTAATTCAGATTATAATTTCGCTCTCACATTTTGAGCAACTTCTGAGTTCTTCTTTTTCCCTCTTTCTGCTTCTCTCCTGTAATAGGTTATTTGCATGTAGGTATTCTTGGCATTCTATGGATTTTTATTTATCAAATCTTACATGGTATTAGAGCCACACTACTGCTGCCTGGTCTGGTGTTTGTGAAGCAGTGTTTCGAGGGCAAAAACCATAGCTTTTCTAGGGTTTCTTCTTCAATCTAGAAGAGACACTTTTTCTAGAGCACATTGAGTGAAAATGGACATCACCATCATGCTTAGAAGGCCTGGGAGAGTCAATTTTCATATCAATTTTGACATTTTTGGCCACAGTAGCCTCTGGGAAACATATTCTCTCTCCAGCTCAAATTTCGAGGTGAAAAATTTTTAAAAAAAAAAATCAACTTTAAATTTATTTTTTGCATTAAAAACTAACGCATGCAGTGTTAAAAATCAACGCTGCTTTGTAAATGGGTGCCACCGTCAGTTAACCACTAGTGGTTAATCTCTAGAGGTTAACCTAACCACCAGAGTTTACTTTCAAACCTTCTTTGGGGCAGTTTTGAGCACTTTTGGTATTTTGGCCATATCTTGAGCATACGGTATCGGATTTTTGACTTCCTTATATCATCGGAAAGATATTTCCAAGATCTATCTCATTATGAAGGTTTGATTTTCTAGTTTTGCATTTTTTATTTCTATGTTTCCAGTCAAATTCAGAACTTGTGTTTTTCAGCACTTAGTTTGTTTCATGTGAAGGGTTATCATGGGTTTTTCTTCTCACCCTTCTGTTGTTATTCTAGAATGGGGTAATTATGAGTCATGGGAAAAGGGTATACCTACACATTGTAGGTGGCTTAATAGTTTACCTTATTTTTATGATATCATACCTGAACCAACCACTTTAGAGGGAAAATTAGCATGGGATATTATTAGAGATCACATAGTAGGAATTATAGTGTCTAGTGTTGATCATGACACTGTGTTGGCTATATCAGACATTGATTGTCCTCACCCACATTGGACATGTCTTTGGGAGATACATGGAGACCCTAATCTCTCTCCATTCCCAGAGGATCCTACTTCAGATTGTCTCATACCCATTGCTTGGAGAGAGAATACACCCTTTGATCGTGATACTTTAGTGGAGCTTGAGTATTTAGACACCCTTACATGTTCCAATGGATCAAAGGCTTGTCTCATAGTTCCCACTCTTCAGACTGAGACTTCATCAGCATCTATTGTTGCTCCTAATTACGTGTAGCAGAAAATCATACATCTTCTAGACATAGATGCGTTGGACTCTTATGTTGCAGACATATCTTTCTTGTTTGTTGAGTCTTATACTGTAGATTTCGAGGATTATTTTGAGGAAATTCATCTCCTCTACCTTGACAGTCAGGTTATCACTGATTGCCCACCACTATCTGTGCATTATGTGGTTGCATTTCAGGATTCTCCACATCAGTTTGGATTTGGCATCATTTGTTTCAGTTTAGACAGAGAGATTCTTCAGCATCTGATCATGACACACATCCTGAGATAGATTGGTTCATCACTCTTCACAGGATTTCTTTGATATTTTCCTTTGGATCCATTTCTTCCCAAGGGGAGGAATATCATTTGCCACCTCAGGATCTCCTTTTGGATTCTACATCAGGCATCTACCATTGTGACAGGAGTTTCTTCATTTTGGGGGGACTTTGGTGTCTCATCCCTCTCTCATGGGGGGACTAGTTGTACTTATGGTCTTGAGGGAGTCTCTTGAGCCATTTCTTTTCTTCATTCTTCTATCTCTTTTTGGAGAGGGGTTTTTCCCACTGGGTTTTCTTCTTTGTCTCCGATTTACAGAGATTTCCTTGTATTGGGTACCTGATCAGGCCTTGTTTCCGGGACCCATTTCCTTCTTTCATAGTTGTGCTAGGTTAGCTTACCCCCTGCACTTAGCTTAAGGGGGGGTTTTAGAGTAATCATTAGTTTGCTTATTAATTAAATCATGTTGATTTAATTAGTTAAGTTATTACTCTTGAGTGCTTAAGCTTTCTCTTAGGTGCATTAATAATTAATTCTTTTATTAATTATTAATGTGCAACCTAGCTTTTATCTTTTAGGGTTTCGTTCACCTTTTTAAGGTTGAACTTTTTAATTGTTGTTCATTAATTCAGATTATAATTTCACTCTCACATTTTGAGCAACTTCTGAGTTCTTCTTTTTCCCTCTTTATGCTTCTCTCCTGTAACAGGTTATTTGCATGCAGGTATTCTTGGCATTCTATGGATTTTTATTTCTCAAATCTTACAATGTGTCCTAGGAAGATCAGGCTCAAACTTCACCGTAATCTTGGGGACAGTGAATAGGTGCAAGGAAAGAAGAATTGGGTCACACAGATCAAGCATAATAAGCATTCAGACCTTGAAATTATAAAAATGGGTCCTAATAGGTCCTAAAGCATCCAACTATGGGTGATAACTTTTTTATGACTATATAGAAAGAAAATTATTCCATTATAAGTAGGAGAGGTTGTGTCTCACACATTGTAGTTGGAACCACTATTTTGCAATTGATCCCAAAAACTGTCAATTCCAAAATATCCACCCAACATAACTGAAGATGAATTTCTAAGTGTAGCTATAATTCAGAAAGAGAAAAGAGGTTACCCAAGGAAGGACTCAAGGCTACTAAGTCTAAATGGTTTCATCTTATGAAAGGATCAAGGAGAAGATATTAAAACATCATTAGACCGCAACCAAGGTTTTGGTTTGAATAGAATATTTTGTTCAAGCAATTTCATGTTGTAACACCCCAAAATTGGCATCTTGCAACCCTAACCAATTTTGTTTCATTTGTAATTCTTCTAAATCATCAAAGTCCTATTGTACTAGGCAATTCTGAATTTTGATTGACTCTACTCAACCTCAGTGTCAAATGCAAAAAATCCTAAATCTGCATTAATCATAACATTATATTTAATTCCTAAAACATCAATTAGCTAAACAACCCCTATGATTGAATTAATTTAATTATAAAGTCCTAGCACTTTAATTAAATTGAATTCACCTCTTTTAGCTAAAACACATAAAAAGGAATTAAATAATATTTAATAATTAAATAAATATCCTCATTTCAAACATTGACTTTAATTATTCAGATAATTGAGAAAAACACATTTATGGGGTCCTATTCTATTTATTTAATTTAATAGTCTCTCAAAAATCTTCTCTCCTGTTCAAAAAATGGAAACATTGAATTAATTCTGCTTTAAAGAGAAAGAAAACAGTTAAAATAAAAAAGAAAACAGTTAAAAACAAAGAGAAAATAGTTTATTGTTTTCTTTTAAAGAAAGCTTGCTAATTTGAACTGGCTTTTCTATTTGTTTTATTTCAAAAAGGAAACTTTCTATTCTAAGCAGACTCTCAGTCTATAAAAGAACTCACATTCCTCATTCAAGAATATGCATTGTTAGAATAATGAATTGCTGCTGCATTTTAGAATTCATCATCTTATTTCAATTAAGCTCATTTGCAATATAATAGCTTCATTTTCTTAGATTAATCTCATATTTCTTATCATGTCTTATTTTAATTTTATTTAGATTAATCTTGCATCTTTCATGTTCTTAGATTAATCTTGCATTACATTACATTGCATTCATGGAGAAAAATCCTTTGTTCTTGGATTGGCCTAGGTTGTGAGACTCTCATTCTGAGAGCCATTCAAAACCTCATCTGGATAGAAGGAAATAGGTCGAATCATACAGGCATGTAAGATGAATAATTCATATTCACTTCTGAATGTGGCTGATTAATAAGGACTATGTTGAAGTGTGTGGTTGAATAACAAGGCCACATTTAACATATACATTTTTGGCGCCCACCGTGGGGCTGGAATAATTAGTTTTGGCCTCATTTTATTGCACTTCTTTTCAATTTTGCGCTCTATCTGTATGTCTATGTCATAGATTTTGCACAAAATTTCATAGCGTCTCGCGCGAACTTTCTGGTTCTTCATGTGATTATCTTTACTTCTTCGTGTGGCACTGTGAGAATCATCACGCAATATTTGACACCAGAGACCTTTATTTGCTATTTATTATCTTGGTTTTCTAACCATCTGTTGTTTCTTGACACCTGTGTTTCTCTAAAATTATTTTTGGAACAGCTTAAGGATGGTTTGCAGGACGCTGAAATGAAGAAAGCAATTACAAACTACTAACATATTTACTGCAGGATGCTTGTCGAAGACCTGTGTGTTTTCACAAAACTCTCATGTCTTTTTTTAGTAGTTAGAACACACTTCGGTTGGTGCTTAAAATGAATCATTGTATTGCGTGATTGAAATGTATTCTAGTTTTAATTCCAAGAACTATATGAATGTATCCTCTCTCCTCGCCTTTATGGATCTTGGGTGTAACAGAAATTCATATGATTCTTCTAGAGTGGCTACCTCCCAAGTGCTTTAGCAGAGCCAGTGAGAGTGAATTGCCCAACTGGTAATAGGCTAAAGCCAAGCCCTTCCGAACCGGTAACAGGCTAAAGCCAAGCCCTTCTGAACCGGTATATAAAAAATGCCATTGTGATTAATCTCACAATGGACAGGTGTGAATTCATTGTGGAAACCAAAATATCCTCCAGTACCCTAGTGGTGTGTTAAAGTCCCTACATTGTTAAGGTGAAAGACTTGCTTTGAAATTGGGAGAGCCCCCTTAATTGGGAAACTGACTTGATCACAACCACCTGAACGAATGTCCTTACTACAAATTTTTTTTATAGTATCCAAAAACCCTCTATCTATTGGCGCGGAAGGTAAGAGACCGACTAAGATACCCCACATTTTTATGGCTCTTAGTAGAGATAAAAACCCTTTGGGAAGCAATTCCTTTGAGGTTTGATGCTTGGTGTGTCTGAGAAGTGAGTGCACATGTAAGGAGGAGCCCGTGCCTCCAAGCTTCTAAGTTGTCCGCTATGAGTAAGCGTAGCTGAACTTTGGTTCAAGTGGGGATTCAACAAATACTGCCCTGGCTATCCTAGGATTGTGATGTGTCTATTCTGGTACTAAAAACATTCTGTTTAATGTGTTTTGCATGGGTGTATCACTTAAACAATCAAAAAAAATGTCAAATCACACAAATTGTCAAACTTGAACATATCCAAAACAATCTGTAACTTGAACTCTCTATCATAAAATAGCATGATCTTGTCTCAAAAAATGCAATCTGCTTTTAACTATCTGATTCTATAGAATTTCACTTTTTCACTGCCAAGTCTCGCGTGAAATTCTTCCATCTTCATGTCATTATCTGAGAAACTTTGCATGAAACGCTGTCAATCGTCGCATGGAATTTTGCAATATACTAATATTTTATTCACCAGTATTTCATTTTTATTCACCAGTCTATCATTATTTTTCACGCGGGACTACATAGTTTCACGCGTGCCTATGAGAATCTTCGTGTGAGAAAGTATTTCTTCGCGCGAGTCTGAAACATTTTGTCAAAATAATGAGAAATTTCCCATCTGTCTAGCATATTGCTATTAAATCTAGTCTTTGTTCTGGGTCTATTTATCTGCCTTTTATCTGCACATAATCTACAACTTGATTTCTTGGGTTGAGAATTACATGATTCTTGCTTAAACTGGTCTTGTCTCATATCTTTTGGTCTAATTCTACTGTGTTTTCATACCTTGTGTCACAAAAGTCATCTCTTGGCTATTCTAGCCTCATTTTTTATTATTTCCACCAAGTATACTTCACCTTTTGGCACTTTCTGTACATTTAATTTGAGATAGTTTCAAGTGTGGTCCGTTCACATCCCTTGTACAATCTTCCCTTCACAACTCAAAGTGGAAAAATATTCCCTTCACCTATTACTAGACAAGGTAGGGGTAGACCTATCAACCAAGAAGAATTTGTTCTTTCCACACCATTGTCAGCTACATCTAGTGAGGAATCATCTTGATCTCCCTCTCTGGTACTTCAACCTTACGTCAAACGATCATTTCCAGTAGATTTTAGTTAGGTTCAAAACCCTTTTTTCCAAGAGGATCCAAATTTTGAAGACACTCAACCTTCTCATACTGATTCTTTACACTCTAAACACTTGCATTCTAGCAAGATGGAAGATCATGACTAATCAGGTGAACATAGCAGAGGTGATCTCTCTAAAACTAGGGGTAAATTCCATTTTCAAGACCCCCCTAATGAAGAGGAAACAAAAATAACTCAAGTAGATATCATGAATGCTCGTGCCAATAAATATTTTTGTAGGATGATGGACATTCTCCTAGCTGAGGAAAAAGAGAAATACCTTCTTGAACTAACCAATCAAGGGGCTAAGTTACCCTCCAACTACAATGTAGAGACCCTTGTCACGCAAGAGGAAGAAACCAAAAAATCCAAGTTACAAAAACAAGTTCAAAGTATGCAAGAACAAATTCTTCAACTCTTGAAGGAGAAAGACAAACCTACTACACAGTTCATGCTGGAAAGCATATGTCCATTTCCATTTGATAAGACTCTATGCATGCCTCCTTTTCCTGAAGGAGTTGAACGTCCCAAGTACAAAAAATACTTGGGTACCTCTGATCCCCAGGATCATCTAAGAGATTTTGGTTCTCTCTCAATGGAGTTCATACATGATCAAACCTACCTCATGCATCTCTTCCCATGTAGTTTTGGAGGTCCAGCTATGGAGTGGTTCTCTAGGCTACCAACTGGCATCAAAACTTTTGACGAAATTTCCAATTTGTTTCTACAACACTATTCTCACAACATCCAACATCTGGTTCACATCCGAGATCTTTGCAACTTGAAAAAAAATAATGGGGAATCCTTCTTGACATTTCTCCAGAGATGGAGACAACTTTATATGATATATTCTCACAAAATACCTGAATATGAAAAGTTGGACATCTTTCTAGACAATCTTCTTCCCAACTTTGGATATCAAGTACAATTGCAAGGTCCTTTAACCTTCAATGGCATGATTAAGCAAGCTGTGAGAATTGAGACATTTATGGTCAAGAAAGGAGAATGGACCTTACACAAGGAAAATAAACAAGGGTCTTCCTCCTCAAGTAAAGATAAATCCAAATTTCCCAACAAAAACCAGAATGTTGTGAATGATGGAGTTGTAGACAATGTAACCCCCAAGCCTTCAAAGGCTTCTTTTAATCTCACTACCAGAATGCAGGCAGCCAACGCCACTGAATAGGCTGTGGCAGAATCCAAACCAAGTACTTCACATTTTTCCAGATCTAAACCTTGGGCTCCTAGACCCAAGCATGAGTTCACTCCTTTAGGAGAACCTCTTGATGTGGTTTACAAGACTCTCTTGGAAAACCATTTACTCACCCATCTGGATAACTCAGACCCTTTTGATCCGCAACCTCGATCATCTTGGTGGAATGAATCTGCATTTTGTGATTATCATCAAAATAAGGGTCACAAGAAGGCTACCTACATGCAATTATGACACAAGATCCAAGACCTTATTGATAGTGAAGTTATTGTTGTGGGAGGTCACAACAAGAACTCATACCACCAAGCTTTCAAAGGCCCATTTCCTCCTCATGGGAAAGGTGAGTCATCCAAAGGCAAGAATACTGATGCCAAGGTCAACTATACATACACCAATAATGACAATGTCATTAATATGGTTGAGCCTGTTGACCCTGAATATTGTAACATTTTCATTCTCAAGGGAAGGGAAGATACTCCCAAGCCCAAAACTCCTTTCATCTTACGAGGGCCTGCACCTTAGTCCTCCAAACCAGAATAGTCTCAGGTTAGTGTGAATGTTGTTACTCAATCTCATGCTAAGATCATTCTCAAAGGCCCTGAGCCTTCCATGTCTGCACCCACACAACCTGTAGACAAAGATACTATTGGCTCTGCCAATAAGAATCTGAAATTAGGTTCCTCATCTAATGTTGCCAATAATAGCATACTAGACCAACTACAATGTACCAACGCTTAGATCACCATCCTTAAGCTGCTAAAAATCTCCCCTTCTCACAGGGAGATCCTTGACAAAGCCCTCACTGAGGAAAATGTCCCAAAAGATCTTGATCTCGATCGGTTTGAATCCATGGTAGGTCACTTTACCTCCTCCCATTACTTGTCTTTCTCTGAGGAAGATCACCATTCTTTGAGTCACCCACACAACAACCCTTTGCACATTGAATTCATGATTGGCCAAAAGCATGTTTGCCATGTTCTCATAGATAGCGGTGTTGGCCTCAATATTTGCTCTGCTAGCTTCCTTACTAAGTTAGGCTATGGCAAAGAATACATAGATGCCTGCAAAAATATTACTATTAAGGCCTATGATGAAGAAGAACAAAAATCTAAGGGGCTAGTTGTGTTTCCAATCAGAGTCAGCCCTGTTGAAAGAGATGTTATCTGCCAAGTGCTTGACATTCCTTTAGCATACAATATTCTGTTGGGGAGGACATGTATCCATGAAATGCAAGTTGTCCCTTCAAAATACCATTAGTGCATTAAGATCCCTTTCTAAGGATCTGAAGTGACTATACCTGCTAATACATGCTATGAGTGCAACACACTCACAAAATCTGCTGACATCTTTGTGCCCACCAACATAGAATCTCCTAAGTTCTTCAAGACTAAACTAAAGGAAATGGAAAAATCTCTGACACTCAAGGAAACTGACATGGGAGGATGTCAAATTGAACCCGTGCTATCTACTACATCTCTGCCTTTGTCTCCATGTTCTTTTGGGAGACCTTCTGAGAACACTAAACCTTCTACAGTTCCTCCTCAAAAAAAATATGGCGGTACCTTTGTACAGGCCATGATACCATTAGAAGAAGAAGCTGAAAATAGGGCTATCAAATCTTGGATCTATAAAGGAGAGGACATTTCAAAATAAACCACTACATCTTGTGACATAAAACCTGAATAGTATGGCAAGGGTCTAACTATTATGCAACATTTTGGCTACAAAGGAAATGGTCCTATAGGTGTGAATCATAAAGGATTGATTGCACCACTTGAAGCTATTGGTCAAAAAACACGTGACTCTATATGTATAGGCTTCAAGAAGCTCACAATTCAACTAGGGATAAACAAATTTCTACCTCAAACAAATCAACAATCAACACTTGAAGGTAAGCCTAAAAATGAGGAGTCCAAAGACAATTTTGAGGAAGATTGCATCCCTTGTCCCATTCCCCCAGATCTGGCAGCATTCTTTACTGAGCCAGATGATTTCATACCACGTGTCAGTATAGTCGAGACTGACATTGATTCTGATGAAACTACTCCACTTACTCCATTGAACTATGAGCAGTGGAAAGAAATACAAACTATCAATCCAGGTCATCATGGTGATTTATACATACCGCCACACTTCCAAGAGCAGTTTAAACAGGACCAAACCCAGCCAGTTCTCACTAAACATGAAGCAGATGATGCTGCAAGCACTGATGAAGCACCTATGTCAAATGGTGCTCATCTGACCATAGCATATTTTTTAGGTAGATCTCATCCTAACTGGGGGCAAAGAGTTGATTTCACCCATGTTCTTAATATGAAACCTAATGATGAAACAAACTCTCATGAATACGAGTTCAATAGTTTTTCAAGCACCCCCTTTGACATGGATATAAAAACACTGGATACATATGAAAACATTCTCAAAGTAGGTGAAGAGTCTAGTGTAAGGTCAAATGAGTCCTATTCCATCAATGTTAATGTGTTGTCTACTACAGTCGCTAGGATTCAAAGGGACTCAACAACACCTTTGGATGAGATCACTCTAGGTTTTGACTTGCTATTCCATGCTTTCGATGATTATACCATGAACACACTTGAACCCGTCACTTCTCTTTCACTCCGCCATCCCAAGCTTATAGAATAGAACTCCTCCTCCCCATCTAATGAAGTCCTTACATTCCAGAATGACTATTCTCTTTCCTGTTACCTCAACATTGTCAAACCTATAACATCCTCCACTAGCAAAGAAAGTGTCAACATGACTGAGGCTGATTTCAAGTATCTTAGTCACAAAATCAAAAGAAGAAAAAATAGGTGCTCTGATGGTGAAAACCACATTGTGGCAATGTCAGAGCCTAAAAAATTCAAAATAAAGGACGTATCCAAGGGTGAAAACCTCTTTGAGGCACCTGAGGATGAGATACTTGATACGCTTCCAATTCATTTCCAAGAATGATCATCTGTGCTAATTGAGCCAACTCAACCAGTCAACTTGGGCATAGAAGCTAAACCTCAGATCATTCATTTGGCACAATCATTATCTGAGGCAGAAAGAGAGAAATTCATTACATTCTTTCAGAGAAAAAAGAAAAAAATAGCATGGAAATATTTAGGCATGCCAAGATTAGATCCTAATCTAATCATGCATCATTTGTCCATTGCACCAAACGTCAAGCCTGTTAAACAAAAGCTTCAGAAAATGCATCCATATGTGTCTCTACTTGTCAAAGCTAAATTGGAGAAACTTCTTAAGGCAGTATTTATCAGAGCAATTGACTATGCAGAATGGATCTCTAACATTGTTCCAGTGTCAAAACGCGACAAATCTATCTGAGTCTACACAGACTTAAGGGACTTGAATAAGGCATGTCCTAAGGATAAATTTCCATTGCCCAATATTTATATGATTGTAGATATGACAGAAGGATATGAAATGTACTCACTAATGGATGGTTTCTTTGGCTACAACAAGATAAAGATCATGCCAGAGGACCAAGAGAAAACTGCTTTCACATGTGCACAGGGCACTTTCTGTTGGAATATCATGCCCTTTAGACTCAAAAATGTTGGTGCTACATATCAAAAAGTTGTCACCACTATATTTCATGACATGATGCACAAAACAATGAAATATTATGTTGATGACACTCTCACTAAGAGCATGCAACAAGAGAAACACCTTGCAGATCTAGGTCCTATATTGGATCGCATGGAACAGTTTAGTTTGAGGTTCAATCCTAAGAAATGTGCATTCAGCGTGACATCTGTAAAATTGCTTGGCTACATCATCTCTGCAAAAGGCATCAAAGTGGATCTTGAGAAATTTCAAGCTATCATGGAAATTTTGCCACCAAAGAATATTAGACAAATAAGAGGACTTCAAGGCTAGTTACACTCTATCCAACGCTTCATCTCACAACTGGCAGACAAGTCACAACCATTCACCAAGACTTTACACAAGGGTGTGACTTACCAATGGAACAAGGAATGTGATGAGGGGTTCACACAAATCAAACAATATCGTGCGAACCTACCAATATTAATACCTCCTATTCATGGGTAGCCACTCATACTTTACATCTCTGCTACAGATACATCACTGGGTGTCCTATTAGCTCAAGAAGATCAGAACAACAAAGAAAGGGCTATCTAGTACATTAGTAGAACTCTGGTCTCATATGAAACAAACTATTCTGTTATAGAGAAGGCTTGCCTCGTAGTGGTATTTGCTTCACAAAAATTGCAGCACTACATGCTGGCTCATACCACACGCCTTATTGCTAAGATTGATCGTCTAAAATATTTTCTCAGTAAAGCTACCCTCATAGGTAGACTAGCTAAATGGGTCATGCTTCTCAGTGAATTTGATATTGAGTATGTATAAATAAAATCCATTAAGGGGCAAGCAATTGCAGATCAATTGGTGAAAGCACCTCTATTAGACCATCAACCATTGAACATCAAATTTCAAGATGAGTCCATATTACTTCTCACACATCATTCTTGGACTATGTTCTTTGATGTTTCATTCACCCAAAAAGGGTCAGGTGTTGGGATTAAATTCATCACACCTCAAAGGTACTCTTTACCGAAAGCATACAAGATATTATTTCCTTGTAAAAACAAAATCACTGAGTGTGAAGCCTTGATCAGTGGTATGAAGATCACCCTTGAGTGGTGAGTAGACGAGCTTAATGTCCTTGGAGATTCATAGTTAGTCATCAATCAAGTAAATGATATCTATCAGACAAAGGATGACAAGCTGGTGCCTTATAAAAGGTTGGTTGACGACCTCAGAAAGTATTTTGTTCACATCACATTTCAAAAGGTTCCAAGAGCAGACAATAAAGCAGCTAATACCATGGCTACTCTTGCTTCCATGCTACAGATGCCAGAAAATGGTTTCTGACATGAATTCCTAGTGGAGACGTTATGCTACCTAGCATATGATTCCCCTAAGTCCCAGGTGATCTATTCTATCATTGGACATGATTCATCCTGCTACTATCATATTTATTCCTACCTTTGTGACTAGATTGTTCTGGACACTTACATCCAGAATGAGAAACGTCACTTAATCCATAGTGCTTCACAGTTTTCATCATCGCACAGTCTAGACGGTACCATTCTTACGTGTTTAGAACCTTATGAGTCCAAATGTGTGTTAGTAGAGGTGCATGAAGGCATCTATGGGTCTCACTCTAACGGCCTAACACTGGCCCGTAAACTTATTAGAGATGGTTACTATTGGACAGAGATGGAAAAAGAAGCTACATAGTTTGCTAAGTCTTGCAAACAGTGTCAACTACATGGTAATCTGATTCATGCTCCAGCCAAGGAGCTTATTCTCTTCATCACTTTCTGGCCATTTCAACAATGGGCCTTTGATTTGGTGGGTCAGTTTTATCCATCATCCTCAAATGGACATAAGTTCATCATCACAGTTATAGACTATTTTACCAAATGGGTGGAGGTAGTCCCTCTCACCGTAGCCAATGGAAAATTTGTAGCTATGTTCATTCTCAACTACATCATCTGCAGGTATGGTGTACCCTCAGTAATAATCATTAATAATGGGGGGTAGTTCAAAAACAAGGATTTGACGGAGCTATGCTCTAAGTTTAAAATCACTCAGCATTGGTCTTCCATATATTATCCTTAGGGTAATGGGTAGGTGGAAGCATCAAACAAGACAATCCTTAAAATCCTGCATCGCACAGTTCACAAATCTGGATGAGATTGGCATCTCCAAATCAATCCAGCTCTCTGAACATACAGGACAAGCATAAGAACACCAACAGGGGCTACACCCTATGCTTTGGTTTATGGAGCAGATGCTATGTTACCAATTGAGGTTGAGATTCCTTCTCTACGAGTCTATCTGAAAGGCCTCATTACTGATGATGATACTAGAATATCCCAGCTACAAGAGCTAGAATTACTTGATGAACATCAACAAGTGCCATTTGACCACCTTAGATCATATCAGAAAAGGATTTCCAAGAGCTATAACAAGAAGGTTTGACCAAGGGACTTCCAACTAGGTGACCTTATTCTGAGGGAGAACCCTAAGAATCAACAACATCGGATCCAAAAGGGAGAATTTGAACCAAATTGGCTTGGTCCATATGTTGTCACTATAGTGTTTGGGTCTAGAACCTATCAAATTTCTACTACTGAAGGGGAGAAACTCAAGGATACCATCAACACTCTTCACCTGAAACGGTTCTATAGCTAAGACATCTTCCGTGTGCTCATGTATATAGTAAAGTCCAAAAAAAATTCTAAAATCTGAAAATGTCCTTAAAAGGTGTTCATCTTAGTAAAAACCTAGCGATAGGCACTTTGCTGTATCTCAAAAAAATCATATATTCCAAAAATACCAAAAAAAAAGAGAAAAAGAGAAAAAGTGCCATTGATGAAAACCTGGCAAATAGGCGTCATGGTAGAAAAAAAGAATTTCTACCAAGAAGGTGAAATCCTAGTAAACAGGAACCTCTTGTTCCATATTGCTATATCTATCACAACACCACTTGGCTTTATGCATTTGCTTTCCTACTTTGCTTCTTTCCTACTTTCCTACTTGCATTTGCTTTTCTGCATGCTCTCAAATTCCTGTCAAGACACCAAATTACATGGATTGCAATTGGTCATACTCTTGGGGAAACCCTCCTAGTCTAGGGGGCACTATCCTATTACCTTTTGAGGATCTACTTCATGACAGTCACCATTGGTTCTCACTATGTCTACCTACTGTTGCTTAGCTTATACTAAGTTCTCTCTCCTTGAGAATCTCCCTAACATCAATCACTAGTGGTTCTCACTACGTCTGCCTACTGATGTCTAGCTAGTCCTACAACCTCTTCACTTGTGAATCTCTCTCATGTCAATCACTAGTAGTTCTCACTGTGTCTACCTCATGTCGCTGTACTATTGAGATTGCTCACATCTGTTATAGTTGGAGTTGTGCTCAAACAATCTATCTATCGATACTTTGTCTTGATGATTCTTTGCTTTAGTTTGTACATAGCTTTCGGTCACTTTTGTGACACTCTGGTTCCTTTGAAAACCCTACTGACTTGACATTGACTCAGCACCATACTCCTGGGGGCAACCAAATCTAGTTTTTCCTCACAACATACGTCAAGTCAATCATCATTACTTGGGGGCATGGGTCCCCAATTTTATCATATCTTTAGTTTACACCCGAGTCAATAATCTTGTCACTTCTCAAGGACAGCTATCTACTGACACAAACTAGTGTTTCTCAACACCCCAATTCAAATAGTGTTTTTCAACACTATCTATGGACACATCTATGTTTTTCAACACACATTGGATATCTCAAACGTAAACATCTATTGATAACAATCAAACATAATGTACTCATAAGCACAACAGTGTTTTCAACACCTCATACACATACATATTCGAAAACTTTGAAACTGGCTGAGCTATGATTGAATCTTTCTTTGTATGTTGTCTATTCTCATGGATTTCATTGATATATTCTTTGTCTACTTCTTGTTGGTGTAGTCTTGATGATCTAGCAACGTCAAATAAATAGGGTGTATGCGATAAAAGCTCCCGCATTAAGATGGAAAACCCTTAGATCCCTCGATCTTGTTTATTTGTACGCCATGGTGAGGTCGGTACTATCTCCTTGACTGTTATTGCTTTGTTTTTTTATGCACGATCGCACTCATGGTTATCTTGGCTTTGAATGCCTCAATACTGGTGTACTATTGCAATATCAACTGGAAACAATGTTCAAGTCATCTTGGCTTTTGTCCCCTAGTGCTTACATTCATTTCCTACATTTTATCCAATGAAAGTCATATTCATATCCTTATGGTTGTAGTGGCACCAGTAAGGATTGTATCGACTCTGATGTTCCAAAAGCTCAATGATGATAATTATATGATGGGTCTCACAACCATGTCCTAGGAATTGCATCTAGAATAGGATTGCATTTTCATTCTAGACTTGCATTGTGGTAGCAATTCGATGCTCACTTCATTGCATTCTCCTAGATTTGTACATTGAGCAGTTCTTCTTTAGCATCCTAGCTTCATCATGACTGCACAAGTGTTTGATCCTCGCTCTCGCTCTTCAATTCCAAATTCTTTGAACTAGAATCTAATTTTCAAAAGTGCTCTGATTTGTGTGAAAATTTCACCACTAGCTAATTCGACCACTCTGAATCCATTTTCGCGATCAAAATTGAAATCTGGCACTTCTATATAGATCAAAATCATATTTTAAATTTTTTAGGACTGACACAATCAGACGCTTGTTCAGTCAACTTTCTAATGTCACTTTCTTGTCAGAATCTTATCCTATCATCATTTTCTCAAAATCATCAAACTTTTCATCAAAAGTCAACTCTAGTCAAACTTGGTCAACCTAGACCTCGACATCACTCAAAATTGCTTCTGAACCTTTCGGAGTCTTCCATAATCTATTCTAAGTTCTTCTTGATCTCTGATTCAACATCTATCTCTGATTTCTCGCTCTTAATCATCATTATGATGTGTCATCTTTCCATTTCGCTCCCGAGGGGACAGGATGATTACATCGCTTCAAATCTATTTTTATCAATCTGATCTAATTTTCAAAAATCCTCATTACTAGGGGTATCTCATCACTTGTGGCATCTTTGTTCCTTACATCTTGTCATCAATTAGGTATCAGGGCAATCTAACCCAGATCCCTAAGGATCAAGCTCCATTCTGAAGATAATTCTTGAAATCTCAATCTATTAAGTATCTGAGAAATCTAACTCAAATTCTTAAGGATCAAGCTTCATTCTGGAGATGATCCTCGAAAGCTCATCTATTAGGAATCGGGGAAATCTAACCCTGACTCTTGAAGGTTGAGCCTCATTCTCAGGAAAGTATTTTGAAAGATATTAATCTATTAGGTATCTAAAAAATCTAACTTAGATCCCTGAGGATCAAGCTTCATTCTAGAGATGATTCTTGAAATCTTAATCTATTAGGTATCAAGGCAATCTAACCCAGATCTCTGAGGATCAAGCTTCATTCTGAAGATGAGCCTCAAAAACTCTACTTGACTGGTGTCTTGGAAATCTAACCTATACTTTGGAGATTTAAGCTCTATCTTGGAGATGGCTCTGAAATCTTCATCAATCGATCTTTGCATCATCAATTTTTGAAATCTATTCTTCTGTGCTTCAAACATTAGACTATTGTTTTAATCAATGCGTTGCTCGCACATCAATTCAAAGAGGGGCAAGATGTAACACCCCAAAATTGACATCTTGCAACCCTAACCAATTTTGTTTCATTTTTCATTCTTCTAAATCATCAAATTCCTATTGTACTAGGCAATTTTGAGTTTTGACTGACTCTACTCGACCTCAGTGTCAAATGCAGAAAATCCTAAATCTGCATTAATCATAACATGTATTTAATTCCTAAAGCATCAATTAGCTAAACAAACCCTATGATTGAATTAATTTAATTATAAAGTCCTAGCACTTTAATTAAATTAAATTCACCCCTTTTAGCTAAAACACATAAAAAGGAATTAAATAATATTTAATTATTAAATAAATATCCTCATTTCAAAAAAAGAATTTAATTATTCAGATAATTGAGAAAAACACATTTATGTGGTCATATTCTATTTATTTAATTAAATATTCTCTCAAAAATCTTCTCTCCTGTTCATAAATGGAAACTTTGAATTAACTGTGCTTTAAAGAGAAAGAAAACAGTTAAAATAAAAAAGAAAATAATTAAAAACAAAGAGAAAATAGTTCATTGTTTTCTTTTAAAGAAAGCTTGCTAATTTGAACTGGCTTTTCTATCTGTTTTATTTCAAAAAGGAAACTTTCTATTCTGAGCAGACTCTCAGGCTATAAAAGAACTCTCATTCCTCATTCAAGAATATGCATTGTTAAAATAAAGAATTGTTGCTGAATTTTAGAATTCATCATCTCATTTCAATTAAGCTCATTTGCAATAGAATAGCTTCATTTTCTTAGATTAATCTCATATTACTTATCATGTCTTAGTTTAATTTCATTTAGATTAATCTTGCATCTTTCATGTGCTTAGATTAATCTTCCATTACATTACATTGCATTCATGGAGAAAAATCATTCATTCTTGGATTGATCTAGGTTGTGAGACTCTTGTTCTGAGAGCCATTCAAAACCCCATCTGGATAGAAGGCAACAGGTCGAATCATACAGGCATGTAAGATGAATAATTCATATTCACTTCTGAATGTCGCTGATGAATAAGGACTATGTTGAAGTGTATGGTTGAATAACAAGACCACATTTAACATATACACATGTTCCTTTTGGGAGAACATGATAAATTTAATGAACCTACATTTATCATTCATGAATTCAATACCAATTTTCTTAATCCATGTACCAAGGAGAGTGTTGATGGTTTAATGTTAATCAAAGCTAAAATATTTGAAGATGTAGGTAGAGTTTAGTGAGTTAAAAAAATTGAAAAGGAAATTCAAGGAGTTTGGGTTTTCATGGATGGTTAAGAATAAATACATGAAGGCTCCATATTTAGAGGATTTGAATGATGTTGTCTATGCATTTTTAGAATCCTTTCCAAATAATTTACAGATCTATGTGGTGAATTCCTACTTTTCTAATTAGATACAATAAATATAGGTTAGAAGCCTTTCCAAAATATAGTAGCACTTATAAGTTCTCATCCTATTTTTTTAACACCTTCAGTTATAATTTCAAATATTGGTAAAGTAGAAAAAATAGTGTTAATTTGATACAATATTTTGGCACTGCATATGTTCAATCCCAATTTGTTATTGTGGACACCCAAAAATGGTACACACCTATGGCCCCCATTTTTTTAACATGTCTTCTATATTGTGTGTTTGATCACCAATATTATGTCATTATTCTATTAATTAAATAATTACAATTATTTGATTAATTTCTAATTTTCATCCTTTGTTTTCATCATGTCCTATCAATTTTTCTTCGATTAAATAATTTTATCAGTTATTTAATCTTGGTTCTAGGGGAAAATATTTATTTATTTCACCCTCTTATCCTAATGTCATTCCTTTGGTAAATAAATATATTATTTATTTACTCCCTTTCCCCTTTTCCCACAATTAAATAAATTTATTTATTTAATTATCTAATTTTCTAATTATGAGGGAATTAATAATTTTTAATTATTAAATTCCACTCTAATTTCTAGCTCCACTTATCTCTTTTTTATGCTATTTTGTCTCCACTTGTAACTCTTCCACCGTCCCCTTTTCTCTCCACTTCTAACTCCCACTTACTAAATTTCTTTTTCCACTTAACTCTTTCCTCCTATTTTCTCCTCCACTTAACCTGTTCATCACTCATCCTTTCCTTCACTTACAAATGACATTTGTTATTGAAAATAAGTATTTCTAATATTTATTTCACTTAACTCTATCATATTTCTATTTTGTCCTCCACTTGCAAATGACATTTTGTGTTGAAAATAAATATTTCCAATATTTATTTTCACTTAACTCTCTTATATTTCCATTTCCTCATTCACTTGGAAATGCAATTTCCAAATTTTTCATCACTTAACTTGTCCTCTTATTTAATCTTGAGTCGATTAGATTTCAATCTTATCCATCGATTTGAGTTCCAAAAATCTATAAATTGGACTCTCATTTCTCTCATTTTGGACAACCACATATTTTTAATCTTCTCATTATCATGCCAATTTTCTTTCATGGATAAAAGCAAAATCATCATGGGAGCTACATCAACTCATTTTGAGAAGCAGGAAAGGACATTGGAGTCCATTTGAGGGAGTTTTTATTGTGTTTATTTGCATATGTTTTAATACTCTCTCTCAATTACGCTAATGTTAGGATATGATTTATTTTGTATGCTTTTATAGGTTTTGGTTGCCTTGTATGCAATTATTTTCTTCTTTTTCCTCTCCATTTGGTGAATGACGTGAACATGAAAATCTACTTTTTCTTTCATGTTTTTTTAATGTGTTTTGCAGGTAAAGAAACAAGATCTATGCACTTGGGAGTCTAACTTGTGATACTTGTAGGATTTATTGTTTTAAATATGCAACAAATCAGATTTTAAAATTGGTTTTTAAAATGAACAACAAATTGCACATAGCCTAATTAGGAAGATAAATGAACAACAATTTTTACATAGTCTAATTAGGTGGATCAAAGAACCCTAAAATTCACACATAGTTTTAACTAGAAAGGTAAAAAACAACTAATTGTCCTTTTTTCATCTTATTTTCATTTCTTAAGGGGTTAATCAACAACAATTTTCACATATTTTTAATTAGGAAGGGAAAGAACAACAAATTTTCTTATTTTGATCATGTTTCCTTTCTAATTGGTAAATGAACAACATGCTTATGTGCTTTAAGTGTTCTTTAGATTGTAAATCCTAATAATTGTAGTAACCTATCCTCTCCCCTTGCCTTCGTGGATCTTGGGTGTAAGAGAAATGCATACAATTCTTCTAGAGTAACCACCTCCTGAGAGCTTTAATAGAGACGGTGAGAGAGATTGCCCAACTAGTAACAGGCTAAGGCCAAGCCCTTCCAAACCAGTATATAAAAATTGTCATCATGACTAGTGTCACAATGAACAGGTGTCAATTTTTCTATACCGACAAAAGATCTCCCTCAGTACCCACATGGTGCGTAAAAACCTACAGAACATAACTTCTGTAGGCTGGGAGGCCTTCATAACATGGCTAATCTACCACACATATAGCCACCTAAATGAATGCCCTAATTAAAATCCTCTTGTTATAGTGGCCCCATAAAACCCTCTATCTGCTGGTGCAGAAGGTCCGAGACTGACTAAGATATCCCACATTTTTGTGGCTCTTAGTAGAGACAACGGTCCCTTGGGGGGTAATGACCCTTGGGATCTGAAGCTTGGTGTTCCTGAGAAGTGAGTGCACTGTAAGGAGGATCCCTTGCCTACAATATTATAGGTTGTTTTCTATGAGTAGGTGTGGCTGAACTTGTTCAAGTGGGAATTCAGCAGATAATGTCCTAGCTAACCTAGGTTGTGGTGTGTCTTTTTCAAATTTTACAATAACCATTTTTTCTGATGTGTCTTGTGTGAGGGTGTCACAATTTAAAGAAGGAAATTTCTCAAAATACTCCTAAACATTCAAATCTCATTCAAAACATTACTAAACATTCATAAACACTTTGGTTTGTCACATAACATCTTGTCTCAAACTCTTGTGAGAATTTGGACCCTTAAAACATCCATCTTGGAGCCTTGTGGCATGCATAGTAGTCCATCATTATGCATTTTAATATCATAATCCTCTTGCATGCATTGTATTATTCCTTTTGCATTTAGTCCTCATTATAGTTCCTCTTGCACAAGTCCTCATTATAATCCCTTTTTCATAAAAGATCTCATCTTAGAACCTTTTAAAACTGCAAAATCCCACAAAAATCCAAATCTTAGAGTCTTTCCTTAAGTTATTAAAACAAGATCTTGAATTGGTCCCTTTGTCCCTCTATCCAATTTCTCCCTTTATCATTTGGTCAAATTTCATCTTTGTCATGGTGAATTTGACTCGATCCTTTTTTATCCAATTGTCCCTTTGATCTCTTTTAAGTCAAGGTCCTTATTCAATTTCCTAAGGCTATACTCTTAGGTTTGTATTTTCCAAAGATTTTTTCAACATCCAAAATCCCAAAAAATAGTTGCATAAGTCTTTGCTTATCCTAGGTTGCATATCATTCCAAAATCTTCCAAAACCCAAAAATAAGTGCATTTAGCATATATCCTTTCATCTTAGGTGCATTTACACATCATGCAGATTGTGACAAGATCTCAAGTTCTAGATCAAATCTTCCATCTAGAGTGTAGCATAATTCAATTGGGGCCACCACCCAATTATGAACCGATCTTTATTTCACAACCATTTGTTCCAATAATGTAAACGAGTCAATCAAGACCCAAATCTTTAAGGAGTTTATTTCAAAAACTATTTCAGATGGATGAAGAGAAAGAAATAAAAAATAATTCACCCACGTCTAGCAAATCCCCAATCCAAATCAATCACATAGATGACACACCTATTTCCCCTCAATAAATTTACCTCCAAGAATCCTCCATGTTTCCCTCCATTTCATCATCTCCACAAGCCTTACAAGAGTGATTTTCTCCATCTCCATCAAGTGACACTTCCAATAATTCAACCTTCCAATGGCTATCCATGAAATAAATCCAAGCTATTCCTATGCATATCTCAAGTTCCTTTGAACCAATTCCATCATGTTCTCCATCTTCAAGAAATCACATTCATGGGTGTCCTATCCAAAGTCCATCTCCTCCATGTCAAAACATTTACCACTTTCAAGAATCCCCCTTACATGCCCAAAGTCATATCCCATGTTAAGAGGATGGTCCAAAGCACAAATAAACATGTCCTAAATCAAACCAAGACCAAGATCCCAACAATGACCAATCCTATCCAATTGTTGATGAAGATCTCATTTCCATTCAACCTTATGATTATCCCATTTTCTTTGAACCTCATGATGATCCCACCATCCATGTCCTTTCTATCCAAGCTGACCCCATTCCATTTCAAGACCAAAATGTCCTTCCAAGTCCCATTGACCTTCCACTTCCTAAGAAATATCATGACCACCCTTCCATTTCTTCCCATGATCCTATTCCAAGTCAAGATCAAAGTATCCCCTCACCTTTAGATCCCTCAAAAGATACCATCATCCTTCCAAATCCAAAAAAAGATCCTCCCATCCTTTCATCTCCATGTCCTAATCCTCCAGACCTCCCACAAGATCCTATCTAGTTAAATAATCATGTCATTTCTCCTATTTTGTCATAGGATCTCATTGTTCCTCATGATCCCCCTTGTGATTCAAGTACCTCTATGCAATTTTTTCATGAACCCCTTACACTTAAAATGGGTTCCCCTAGTTCTATCAATTCTAGTCCACCTCATGGTCCTATAAGTCCTTTGATATCATACACACCTCAAAATAATGGACTCGCATCTTGTAGCTAGTATCCCATTGGTCAAAGAATGCATTATCAAGTCAAAGGGTCAAGCCTCCATGAAAAAGGTATATTAGATCCCTTCCATGGAAAATAATTTTTTTATGGCCATGACCTCAATAAAAAATCTCAATCTCAAGGTGTTGGTATCCTTTGAAAATCCAAATCCAAGAGTATACCTCCCCCTTCAACCCTTCAATCCATCCTAGGTCCATATATTCCTCCATCCATTAGCTCACAATCCCCTTACCCTTTTCCAAATGCAAGTCAGAAAAGGAACACGTCTTGGAGAACCTTCCATCCATCCAAAAATCCTCTATACAATTCCTATCTATCCATGAATTCCATTCCCTTTCCAAGCAATTTGGATGCCAAACATAAAGTACATAAGTCAAGCAATCCACATGATATTAATGAATCAACATGTCCATTCTAATCGACATGTACAAAAAAATAAAAATTTGATCCAAAAATAAAAAAGAAGTTTCCAAAAGGCCACAAAGGCCCATCAAGCAAAAAGAAAAATCAAAGTCAATATGGGTTCCAAAATCCATTGTACAAGCAATGCATTCAAAGGACCTGCAAAATGAAGAAAAGGAAAAAAAAAACATGTGGATTACTAAGAAGCTCCTTGAACCATGGAGTCCCAATGAGAAATCAAAGTTGGCATCCAAAACTGCTATCCGTCCATCTAAATGTCTTCCATCTTCAAAATCCATTTTGGGTCCTTGTGTCCCAAAATCCATATCCATTCCTTTGCCAAATCTAAAATCTCCTTTTCCTCCATCACTCCATCACCCCTCAAGGTGTGTGCCAATGTTCTTATTGCATACATTTTCATCCATTCAAAATCAAGCCTTCTTCCAATCCTCCATCATCCAAAACCTATTTTCCATCCTTTCATCCATCCTATCCATTCATTTTCATAAACTTATATCCTATCTGATTATCCATGTCATATCCGTTTTTCATTACCCTACCAATGTATTTGTGCATAATATCATGGTCCATTATTGTATATCTTTCAAAATCACCTTTCAGAGAATAAAGACACTTGAGTCCTTTGTCCATGTCATGCCATGCATCCAGTTTCTTCCTAATATGTCAAAAAGTCAAAAGTAAAAAAAAAATGTTTCCTTGATGAAAACTTGGAAAACAAGCATCTTGGTAACACAAAAGAAGAGTCAAGAGAAATAATTTCATCTAATAGTGAAAACATGCACTTTTGGCAAGTACCATAATGAAAACTTGGCAAACAGGCGCCATGTGTAATTTTATGAAATTCTTGCATTCCATACTTGGGGGCAGGTTTCATCCATGTTTTCCTATCACATCTCACCCCTATCATTATCCTCTATTATTTATATCATTTTATCCATTATCCCTTTTTCCCTCATATCCCTTATCCCATCAACATCCCACTAGTAGAATTGCCCCCTATTTTTGACAAAAATTGGTCGAATTATCTACCCAGATTGGTTGAAAGACCCACAATTTGCTTTGTCGGTATTTTTTTGGTTGAAAGTTCGACACAACCTAGTTTAAGTCAAAATTTCTACGCAAACTTTGGTCAAAATTGGCATGTTGAAATGTCCATATTATTTGTCAAAACTTTGACCAACTTTCATTGGAATGTTTAACCGATCCAACCAGGATGTCAAACCCACGACACATATTTTTGACACACAATGGTTGAAACATGCACCATCCCAAGTTAACGTTTTGACCAAGTTTGGTAGAAATGTTTGACCCATCTGACCAGGATGCCAAACCCACGGCGCAAAGTTTTGACATAGAATGGTCAAAATGTAAACCGGTCTAAGTTAATGTTTCGACCAAGGGATGTCAAAATTTTGACCAATATTGAATTTAAAAAAAAAACAAATTGCATCTTTGTCCAAAAAGTTCTCAAGAAGTTGCAATGATAATTGCAAAGTTGTCAAATTGATAATTTTTGCAAATTTTTTACATTTTCTATCAAATGTTGGCTTCTTTGCCTAGATGTGATACAAAATCATGTCAAAAGATATTTTGACATGATTTTTTATCACATCTAGGCAAGGAAGCTAGCATTTGATAGAAAATGTTAAAAAGTTGCAAAAGTTACCAATTTGACAACTTTGCAACATTGCAACTTGTTGAGAAATTTTTGCACAAAGATGCAATTCATGTTCTGGCAGTTGCCACCAACCAAGAGTTGTTTGGGCCAGTCGAAAAAAGTTATCAATAACTACATTAATCACCAACGACATCCTGGTTGGTGATTAGTCTAGATATTTAGCTTCAGATGTATGGTATGCGTCAAGATAATTCACTCCTTATGGTTCTCTATGTTGATGACCTATTGATCATAAGGAGTTCCTCATCCATGATTGTTGGAGTGAAAACTACCCTCCGTGACAAGTTTTTGATGATTGACTTGTTCTTGTTGCACTATTTTCTTGAGATTGAGATATCTTTTCCTACTTCCATGATCACAATACACAATCCATATGTGCTCTCAAATTTCTCTCAAGATTTCACATTGGTTACTCCAGGCCTACTCTAGGTTCCTTTCTTTCTAGAGTCAAACTTGAGGCTTAGTGTTCTTCACACTTGATTGTCGGTACTTTGCAACAATAACTTGTTGGGGATCTCATCTATTTGACTCACAAGAATTGGCATTTCAGATATTGTGGGCATGGTCTCTTAATTCATGTGTGGGCCCCATGGGTTGCACTAGAAAGTAGCCAAGCAATTCTCTACTACAATCAAGGTTCTCAAAATTTTTGGATTCACTACACAACGAGCATTGATTTCAATTCGGTGGACTACACAGATTCAGATTGTGTAAGTAATTCTCTGGATCGCAAGTCTACTTCAAGTTATAGCTTCTCACTTGGTTCAAGACTTGTTTGTTACAGAGAAAGAAGCAATTTTTTATTGGTCCATCTTCTATTGAAGCCGAGTACCAAAACTGAGGCTATTTGGTTTCAGAATCTTCTCATTGAGTTTGGTATTCAATCTAAACAACCATCAATCATATTTTGAGAC
>MU223047.1:1758841-1780231 GCA_018584345.1 Thuja plicata | reverse complement strand
GTTTCATATTCTTAAACAATTTTATCATGGAGGACAAGGGACTCAACAAGGAGAAGTTTAGATTTTTGTAACCTTAGGAGGATACATACATACATAGTTTGTGTCTAATATGTGGTGCTTACATGTATCCCCGCGATGTGTTTAATTGATGTAGCCTCTTGCCAAGACCATGTTTTCTGCCCGTTTTGCTAACATATTACAGGACTAAAAGAAGAACATCTTTTATGGTGCCTCTACTTTCATGAGAAAGACTTGGTGTGATGGTAAGCCACTCATCTATTTCCCTAAAAAATTGTAGTTCTACTATAGATTGTTCTATTTGGTCATATGTTCGGTAAGTGGAGGGAAAGAGGAACAAGATACACTACAGGTGAGAGGTTTCGTTTGTAGCATTCACTTCATAGGTGTATATTCCTTGTGTTGACACCACATATTAGATATAATGGTAGGTTATATAGAAAGGGAAAAATGGAATCGTTGGAATAGTATTGAATCATTTTTGCAATCTTTTAATTAATTTTTTCAAACAAAAATCAAGGGTTTGTTTGCTAATAAATGTGACTCACTTCTGAAGAATCACGGCAACATTCTACACCATATCATGGTTTTTCCATCCATACAAAATTGCACAACTACAATTATTATGCATCTAGGGTTTATACATTTTTTGCAAAATGATCAATTTTGAAAAGCGCTTTGTTTAAAACCAAAAAATATGTGACGCAAACATACTTACCAGGCACAAATTTGTGATGCCCTCCTCCCGCCCAAAGTGCTTCCCGTGTTCAATGAAAAAATGAAAAATGTGTTTCCCTTTTCAGTTTTTTTTGTTTATAATACCGTGTTCGTCGAACATTCAACCTTTCTTAATACACATCAAAATTTTGACCTTTTCAGGATGATTAAAAAAAAAAATTTAGAAGCCAAATTGGCCCGTTGTCAAAAATTTTGGTCGAAAATAGAGGCCTAATGTACTAGTGTCCATAATCCCTTTTTCCCGCTTTGATCTTGACAAGGCTAGGGATCTTCCTAGAAGCATCACATCTCCTATCTGCTTTATCTAATTCACATCCCATTTGGTCCTTATTTCCTATCTTATTGCCAAACTTTAATCCATATCCTATCCCCTTTCTCATTTTTGATCTTGCTTATCCTACCCATATTCTATCATTTTCCTATTCATATCCTATAATTATCCTATTTCAATCCCTCTCTTGGTCTTGACATAAAATAAGGACGTAAATGAAAAACATGTTTTCAAAAATCTCTTCACATGTCCATTCATATGCATTGCATGCCATTCAGTGTACCATCTCATTACCTTATCATTGTCATTTCCAATCCCCTAGCTTGGTGAAAACAAATGTTATCATCTTTCTTGGATAGTCCTTGGCAACCTAAACATATCCAATGCAAGTGACCCTTGGCCTTCATCCATCTACCAGTCCATTTATCCTTTCACAATGTCTCTGCCTTGCTAGATACTGGGGCAATTCAATACATCTTGCTCTTGTAAATATTAATGTCATGAAAAAATTCAAAAAAATTACATAATGTCCTGAAAAAAAAAATCAAAAAAATCATATATGATGCTGAAAAATTAATAAAAAGTCCTGAAAAAATCCTAAAAATTTAAAAAACCATCAAAAAAATAGTAATAAATGTCATTTTTTGACACTAATTTTATTTCCTCATCATGTACATAATCACTTGTTGTTTTCAATAAATTTTCCCTTGCGACAAGACAAACATCTGAGCAGATACAATCTGAAGACTTATCAAATTTTGTTCTTAACGAAATCACGTATCAACAGACAAACTATCCAATCATGTCAGCAATCAATAAAATCAAACTTGTTCTATCAATCAAAAACATCTATTTGTCCTTTATCAAACCTGTCATTTTTCTTATGTAGGGTGTGGTATACTCAAAACCATACGGTATCTATCTTAGACGAGGTACTTCATTTTTGAAACCAGACATCATCATCATCAAACAAACTATTAACTTTAACAATAACATTAGAATGGTTGTTGACTTGCTTGGTTCATTGAGTCTTATTTGATGCAGAGCATCATGGAAAACTCATAAACCTTATAGGATCTTTTTTGATCCAATATCCTTTCACTCAAATGAACAACTTGTTAGAGGCAAATAACATCTCTAAATCAGTAAAACATAACATAAATGATAGGTTCCTCTATCAAAGACTTCTTCAACACCTATAGTCCATCAATCCAAACATCCATCCAATAACCCTTCAAGGATCATACCATACTCACCATAAAGATAACTTCTCAACTTAGTTTAATCAATCTATGGATTGAAGCATTACATTGTTCAACTATGAAATTTACTGTATTCTGGTCATGAAAATATAGTCATAAACAGTCATTAATAACTCTACCAATATTGATAACCAAGACAATCGCTCTGGTCAGATTATAGAAATTCAAGTTACATAAATTTTTTGAAACTTACAGAAAGATCCAACGGTTAAATAATAAGTTATGATGATACTTCCAAAACTAGTTTTCGTGAATCAAGGTTTTGGGCAATTACAAACGGTTTTCACCAAAACTCTCATAACTTTCTCAAAATTGCATGAAATAAACTCAAATCAAAAGGAATGGAAAGATTATTCAATGTTCTAAAATATCATAATACAAATACACTTTTTTCTAGACTTTATATGGCTATACAAGGCCTGGAAACAAGAGGGAAAACTTTCAAGACAACAAAACAATAAAATGAGCAATGAAAATATGATACCAAAATGCTTTCAATGCTTTCCAATCCTTCTCCAACTTTACATAATGATTTGGTTAGAAAATAGAATGGTATATAAAGCCTGTTGACATTTCAAACCTCTCTAACTACCCTCAAAACCGATGGAAACCACTTTTCACCTTCTTTTGCATTTTGACAACATTTTTGCTTGACAACTTTTGTTGTCAAGTTGACAACTTTTGCAACTTTAACCCAATGATCTTAAAACTTTGTAATAACCTTAAAAACATTCCAAAAACACATATTAATGACATTTTAAATCATTTCCACCCTTACATGGATGATTTTACATCATTTTACCTATTTGACCAATCTATGCCCTAAATGGACAACTATGACAATTTTGACAAAATGGCTCATTTAGCCTTACATCAATGGACTCAATACATCACACATGACCTTATGAAATAAAGTGAAATAAAATAGATCATGTTATTATATTTTCCTTCTTTGGAACCTCTTGGATCTTTTCCTTGTAAATAAGTGTTCCTGCACCATTATCTTTTATTGATTTATCTTCAATCATATTCCTATGCTACTCCATGATATCACCAAGTGATGAAAGTGGTCAGGGTGGTTCATGGTCCTTTATTTTATTTTTTTCTTTTTTTTGCGGGGTGTCTTTCATAAAGTTCTGGGGCACGTATGTCATATGCTTCAAGATGGATGGAAACATTCCTTATCTGCAATGTGTTTTTTTTACGCAAATGGATCATATTATAGCCCTAACTTTCTATGTCATAGTGTGACGCATCTATTTTTCCATATTAAATAAAGCTCTCGTGGAAATAATGCTCTTATGAAAGCAATGTTTCATCACTACTAATTCTTCGTCTCTTCCATCTAACTTACGTTTTCTCCTAACATTTATTTTGTCAATCCTTGCAATCATCTTTCTTTTCAAAAAAAATTCCTCCTATCAATTTCTGCTCAATTTTTCGAGGGGCATCCTACCTCCATTTCTGTCGATCTACAAGGGCATGATATTTTTAATTTTTCTTTGACACAATGCTCACAATTGCATTGTCTCAAAGAGGGGCAAAATGTAGACACCCAAAAATGGTTCACACCTATGGTCCCCTTTTTTTAACATGTCTTCAATAGTGTGTATTTGATCACCAATATTGTGTCATTCTTCTATTAAATAAATAATAGTAATTATTTAATTAATTTCTAATTTTCATGCTTTGATTTCGTCATGTCCTATCGATTTGTCTTTGATTAAATAATTTTATCAATTATTTAATCTTGGTTCTAGGGGCAATTATTTATTTCGCCCTCTTATCCTAATATCATTCCTTTGGTAAATAAATATATTATTTATTTAACCCCTTCCCCTTTTCCCACAATTAAATAAATTTATTTATTTAATTATCTAATTTTCCAATTATGAGGGAATTAATAATTTTTAATTATTAAATTTCACTCTCATTTCTAGCTCCACTAATCTCTTTTTCATGCTAATTTGTTTCCACTTGTGACTCTTCCACCTTCCCCTTTTCTCTCCACTTCTAACTCCCACTTATTAAATTTATTTTTCCACTTAACTCTTTCCTCCTTCTATTTTCTCCTCCACTTAACATGTTCATCACTCATCCTTTCCTTCACTTGCAAATGGCATTTGTTATTGAAAATAAATATTTCTAATATTTATTTCACTTAACTCTATCATATTTCTATTTTGTCCTCCACTTGCAAATGACATTTTGTGTTGGAAATAAATATTTCCAATATTTATTTTCACTTAACTCTCTCATATTTTCATTTCCTCATTGACTTGGAAATGCAATTTCCAATTTTTTCATCACTTAACTTGTCCTCTCATTTAATCCTTGCCATCGATTGGATTTCAATCTTGTCCATCGATTTGAGTTCCAAAAATCTATACATTGGACTCTCATTTCTCTCATTTTGGACAACCACATCTTCTAAATCTTCTCGTTATCATGCCAATTTGCTTTCATGGATAAGTGCAAACTCAGCATGGGAGCTACATCAATTCATTTGCATATTTTATTTTGTTTATTTGCATATGTTTTAATACTCTTTCTCAATTTCTCTAATGTAAGGTTATGATTTATTTTGTATGCTTTTATAGGTTATGGTTGTTAGAATAACTGAGAAGTGGGGTGAATCAATGGCCTAAAAAATATTCTAATAAATTAACCCAAAAACTTATTACCACGATTATAAGCATCTAGTTATCTTCAGTCCTACAAGATGAATGCCTTGAAATAATCTCAACAAATAACTACTGCTCAGAGTTCACTGTTAAACCTTATTCTTACTGTTTACCGATTAGCAGTCTTTCATTTACCGAAGTGCAGTAAATAACTTCGTGTATACTGATCAATCCAGATTATTTATGTGTAATGCAAAACACTAAATTAATGACACATAAACACATTAACACATGGATTTTTAACATGGCAACCCTGTTAATGAAAAAACCACTTGGGACTGGTAACCCAAAATTTCCACTCTTCAGAAGTGAGCTCGGTGAAGAGCCAACCTTGTTAAAGGTTACAAACACACTACTAGGTGTGACCTTGTTAGAGGATTTAAATAGAATAGTTTGTCTCTTGATATCGGGCATCTCTATGCTACCTTTTATGACCAAACCCAGTGTAGTTTATCAAATGGTATCTGGCATCTCATGCTATCTTCATGACCAAACCTTTTGATACTCCTTGGGATGTATCTCAATATAGAAAGGATTGTTAAGTCTTGCTCGGTTAAGAGACTTTTTGATCAAATGGTTAAATTGAAATAGTAAATGATTTGTTCACATATACAACTATACTTTGCATATTTTCAGATCTATTGTAAGCTCATAATACCTTTCTAATCAATGTATCTTTTTAGTACCTTTCCTCCACTTCTTTCTACTCGGTGATGTTATGCTTCTCTATTTCTTGGTGTCCGTAGAATTAGCTTTGTTCTTCAGCTTGATTGATTAGGACTATATAAAGTTGTTCTTCACCAGTTTCTCTCTAGCATCCTTCTTCTCTATTCACCCCTCATTCATAATGAATTATCTTGTCTCTTTATAGACATAAATTCACTGTTTCTCAGTTCTTGACTTTCTTGTTCTTGGCATGATTCACAATTCTAGCCAATCTTGCTTTAAATCTTTACTTTAGTTTATCCCATAGATTTCTCTTTGACAACTGGAATAAAATAGCTTTAATTCTTTCTCTTAGCTCTGGCTTTAACTTTTTGATAAAAACAATATTAACAACCAGTTAACTCCATCTTTAGCTCTTGCCAGCTAAGTCTTTTGTCATTTCTAAACTTTAGTTCTTTTTAGTATTTAACTCTTTCTTAGCTTCGGTCAACACTTCAGTTATCCTCGGGAATCTTCGTCGGGGTTGTTTGTTCGTCAAGGTTGTCTGTTTGTCGGGCATCACTATGAAGTTCTTCTCATCGGTAATGCTTGTGATTCTTCTTATCGGTAATGCTTGCTCAAGTTTCTTGATCGGGCATCACTATGACTTTCCTCTCGGGTTTCTCTATCCATTGGGGTGCACTGCCCATCGGTGTTTGTAGACACTTAGTGAATACTGATCTTTTATGTATTACTAAAAATGTAACCTTAATCTTTCTGGTTCTCTGAAGTCTTTGACACGTTGTATATAACCAATCAGATTATATTAAGTTGACATCAATGACAATATAATACATTAACTGATTTAATGTCTTGCATTAACTTTATACAGCTTGGTGATCATCAACTTAACATCCTCAAATATTCAATTAGTTATATTTCATCAATCTCTCCCTTTGGCATTGATGGAAACACACTACATTATCACACTATATTATTACTAATACAATATGAAATATTCCATTTGTATCTCATCAATCTCTTCCATATCTTTTTTTCTATAACCAATACAAATGTCTAGCTCTCGGTAAGCTCATATAGCTTAGATTTTTTTCTTGCAGAGTGCTTCCTTCATTCTTCAATCCCTTCACTAGATAGATGTAGGAGCTTCTGATTATTTCTCTGATTTTGTCTCTCCCTTTGATTTTTCCTCTCCTTGATCATCTCTTTTTCCTTTGACATCAATGAGTCATCTCTCCTTCATGATACTTCTCTCCCTTTTGATATTCTCTCCTTTATAGGTTACATCTCTCCCTTATGATAGTCATGATGGATATTTCATATGTAATCTCTCCCTTTGGATATTATGGATATTCTCTCCCTTTGGATAATGATAATCTCTCCCTTTGAATTCTTAGGTACTTCTCTCCCTTTGACAACAATACCAAAGTAAACTTTGAACATGCCAAAGTTATATCCTTTCACCTTTTTATAATATACTCCTTGAATTTCCCTCTCCATCAGCAATACAGTGACTCTGGTGTTCAGTGTAGATATGTACCTTTCTATGTACATATGTATCTTTGCAGTCCATCTCTATGATTTCATCAACATGAATGATCTTCTGATTGTGTGTAGGCTGATGCAGCTTCCGAGTCAACTTACTGACCAATATACAAGGTTTGAACCCCTAGTCTCTGTCTTAGTTGGTCAAATGTATCTTTTGGCAATGGCTTTATGAATATGTCAGCTAATTGTTCCTTTGATTGAACATATTCCAGTATCATCTCTTTTTCTTTCACTTGTTCTCTTAAGTAATGATATTTGATAGCCATATTATTTGTCTTAGAATGCATGACTAGATTCTTAGAAATTTTAATTGCACTGGTATTATCACAATAGATAATCACTAGTTCAAGAATCTTCATATTCATACAGGTTCCAGTAGTTGGTTGACCCATGCAATGTTAGATAAGTTTGCAGCAGCAGCCACATATTCTTCTTCAGCAGTAGACTGTGAGATGCATCCTTGATTCTTACTTATTCATGTGACAAGTCTATCACCCATGAAGAATTCTCCTCCAGTTGTTCTCTTTTGGTCATCTACGTTTCCAACCCAATAAGCATCTGTATATACTTGAAGCTCAAATTTGCCTTCTCTTTTATACCATAAGTCATATTTATCGGTGTTCTTTAGATATCTCAAAATTCTTTTGACAGTAGTCATGTGTGATTCTTTGGGATTAGCAGAGAATCTTGCAACTATTCCAACTACATGTGTTATATTTGGTCTAGTATGAACAACATACATTAGTTTGCTAATCATTGATCAATACAAGGTCTAATTTACCTCATTTGATTTATCTTATTTTTTCAGCTTTATTCCATTTTCCATAGGTGTTCCAACTGGCTTGAAATCTTCCATCTTGAATATCTTCAACACTTCCTTGATGTATTTGGATTGTGTGATATATATGCCTGGATCTTGTTGAAGAATCTGTAGACCAAGGAAGAATTTGATCTCCCCAAACATCGACATCTCAAATTCTTTGCTCATTTCATTAGCAAAGGATTTAAATAACATATCATTACCCCCAAATATGATATCATCAACAAATATTTCAGCAATCAGAATATTACCATCAGTATCTTCTTTTAAATACAGATTGTTATTTTCACTTGTTCTTACAAATTCAATGCTTATAAGATAGGAGTGAAGTCTTTCATATCAAGCTCTAGGTGCTTGTTTCAATCCATACAGGGCTTTGTGTAGTCTACATACCATGTTTCTCCTATCTAGATCAACAAACCCTTCTGTTTGCTCAATGTATACCTCTTCTTCTAGTATTCCATTTAGGAATGCAGATTTGACATCCATCTAGTATACCTTGAATCCTTTGAATGTAGCATAAGCAAGTAGAATTCTTACTCCTAGGCTAGCAACAGTTGCAAAGGTTTCACCATAGTCAATACCTTCTTCTTGTGCATACCCCTTGCATACTAATCTTTTTTTATTCCTTGTGACTTCTCCATTCTCATTCAGCTTGTTTCTGAATATCCATTTGGAATCGATGACATTCTTGTCATCTAGTCTCGGTACTAATGTCAATGTTCTATTTTTTTCAATCTATTCTATTTTTTCATTCATGGAACTGACCCATTCTTCATTATCAAGTGCAGTATTAACAGATTTAGGCTCAAAATCACAAATTAAACATCTAGTGTTCAGTGAATTACTTCTTATTCTCACTCCAGTCTTCTTGTCTCCTATGATCTGGCTCTGTGGATGGTGTCTTCTGACATACTTGGAAAGTATCAGTTCAATTATTTGTTCATCATATTGATCATCATCTTGACCTTCATTATGATCTCCATCGCTCGAAACATCATTTTGAGGATTTTCCTAATTTTTGGTATTTGCAGTCTGATGCTCGAGTGCAATGTCCTGTTGCTTGAGGGTGATACACTATTTCTCTGATAGAGTGTCAGGTTCTTTAGTGTAAACAAACCTGTTGTAGTCTTCTAGTTCTTTTATGCTTTCCTCATCATTTTTCTCTACATATTCATCTATTCTGATATTTTCACTTTCAATGGTTTTGTTAGAGGACTTGTTAAGAAATTTATATGCCTTTCTCTTGGTAGAATACCCTAGAAAGATACCTTCATCACTTTTGGAGTCAAGCTTTCCATTTCTATCATCTTTCAAAATATAACATTGAAATTTTGCAGTAACTTACATTGGGTGTGTATCCATACCATAGCTCATAGGGTGTCTTCTTGGTGTCTTTCTTCAACTGTACTCTATTTAATGTGTAGACAATAGTATCAAAAGCTTCCCTCCAAAAATTTTGAGTGATTCTTTTCTCAGTCATCAGTGTTCTTGCACAATCAACAATGGATCTGTTTCTCCTTTCACCAATCCCATTTTGTCGTGGTGTTCTTGATGCAAAAACATGTCTTTTAATTCCATACACATTGCAATAGTTAGTGAATTCATCATAAACAAATTCTCCTCCTCTATATGATCTTAACCATTTCAATTCTTTACCACTTTATTTTTCAATCATAGCTTTATACCATTTAAACTATTGAATGCTTTTGATTTTTCTTTTAAGAACATAACTGTCATCATTCTAGAATAATCATCAACAAAGAGAATGAAATATATATCACCATAGTAACTTTTTGTTCTCGTAGGTCCACATATATCAGTATGGACTAATTCTAGAATAACATTAGATGTATGAGATTTTCTCTTGAAACTAGACTTTTTCATCTTACCTTTTTGACAATTATTACACATGATATGCTCGGGCTTTGACATGCTCGGTAAGCCTCTTACTTTCCTTTTATTTCTTATTTTAATCATGTTGTCAAAATTCACATGACATAATATTTTATGCCACAACCATATGTCTTTGTTTCTAGCCATTAAACAAGTAGTGTTTATATCATCAAGATAGAATAGGTTACCTTTTGGCTGTTCACCATTTTCGATCAACCTTCCTGATTCACTAAAGATCTTTGCCTTTTTATTCTCAAATGCTACTTGGTGACCTATGTTATTCAGGTGTGAAACACTCAATAAATTATAATTAAGTCCTTTTACACAGTATGCATTTTCACATTTGATCAGGTTATTCAGCATTATAGTTCCTTTACCTTCAACTGGACAAGGTGTGTCATTACCCATTCTTACTGATCCACCATTATAGTACTCAAAAGTTTCAAACTTTTGTTTATCACCGGTCATGTGGTGAGTGCATCCACTATCTATAATTTAGACATCATTCTTACTAACCTTAGATATGAGTGCAGTCTCTACATACCTTTCTTCTTTGTCTGAATCATCCTTCATGGCCACAAATACCATCTCAATGTCTTCATCCGATTCGGTGTTAGTATCTCCATTTCTGTTCTCAGATAGGTAACAAGCTTTTCTCCATTTGTCCTTGTAGTCTCAAATATCTCTTATGTCAGATTGTCGGTTGCTACGGTAATCTCTATTTTCACTTCTATCAAACTTCTTTTCATATGAGTTGTCATTACTTCTGTCATCTTTTCTTCTATTAGGACATCTAGTAGAAAAATGTCCAACCTCTTTACAATTAAAACATACAAGTGGTAATTTACCTTTGTATCTACCTTTGCCTCTCTGTAAACTTCTAGCCATTAGTTCTTCAATCTCATCAAGGTCTTGGTCATCACTATCACTTTCACTATCATTTCTGATAGTGTGTTTATGACTTGAATTACTTATTTTCAAAGAATATTTGAATGCAGACTCAATAGATGGTAAGACACCGTTATCAAAGTTATTCATCTCAAATGAAATCAATCTACCAACCAAACTATCTAGAGTGACATTATTGTTTTCTACTGCTCTCATTTCTTGTATAGAAGATACTCTAATAGCATATACAAGTAGTAAGGTTTTTAGGATTTTACTTACCACTGTTTCTTCTTCAAGTATGCCTCCAACTCCTCAGATAGCATTGACTACCTCTTTTATTTTGCAGTTGTACTGAGTGATATTTTCTCCTTCTCTCATCAAAATTACCTCTTAGGCTTTTTGCCTTAGCTCTTAGTACATTAGCATCTCCTCCATGTACTAGCTTCAATTTGTCCCACATTTTATTTGCAGAGGTGCAAGTTTTGACATCTTCAAATTCAACATCGGAGAGTGAGGAAGCAAGTTATATCATCATAGAATTATGCTCATGCTTTTCTCTTAATTTCTCAAGTGTGTGAGGTCCTGTAGGAAATACATATTCAGTATCTAAGTATTGAGTAACATCATTTCCAATAACTGATAGGTGGAGGAGTCTTATCCTCCTTTGCCATGATGCAAATTTGTCGTTGTTCAACTTGGGCACTTCTCGTTTGCTCATCTTGTGATCTTTTTCTCAAGAGATATAAAACTCCCTTTCTAAGAAGATAAGCTCTGATACCATTTGTTAGAATAACTAAGAGGGGGGTGAATCAGTGGCCTAAAAAATATTCCAATAAATTAACCCAAAAACTTATTACCACAATTATAAGCCTCTAGTTATCTTCAGGCCTACAAGATGAATGCCTTGAAATAATCTCAAAAAATAACTACTGCTCAGAGTTCACTATTAAACCTTATACTTATTGTTTACCGATTAGCAATCTTTCATTTACCAAAATACAGCAAATAATTTAGTGTATACTGATCAATCCAGATTAGTTATGTGTAATGAAAAACACTAAAGTAATGACTCATAAACACATTGACACCTAGATTTTTAACTTGGAAACCCTATTAAGGGAAAAACCACTTGGGACCGGTAACCCAAAATTTTCACTCTTTTGAAGTGAGCTCGGTGAAGAGCCAACCCTTTTAAAGGTTACAAACACGCTATTAGGTGTGACCTTGTTAGAGGATTTAAATAGAAAAGTTTGTCACTTGATATCAGGCATCTCTATGCTACCTTTTATGACCAAACCCATTGTAGTTTGTCAAATGGTATTTGGAATTTTATGCTATCTTCATGACCAAACCTTTTGATACTCCTTGTGATGTATCTCAATATAGAAAGGATTGTTAAGTCCTGCTTGGTTAAGAGACTTTTTGATCCAATGGTTAAATTGAAACAGTAAATGATTTGTTCACATATACAACTATACTTTGCAGATTTTTAGATCTATTGTAAGCTCATAATACCTTTCTGATCAATGTATCTTTTCAATACCTTTTCTCCACTTCTTTCTGCTCGGTGATGTTGTGCTTCTCTATTTCTTGGTGTCCGCAGAATTATCTCTGTTCTTCAACTTGATTGATCAGGACTATATGAAGTTGTTCTTCACCAGTTTCTCTCTAGCATCCTTCTTCTCTATTCACCCCTCATTCATAATGAATTAACTTGTCTCTTTATAGACATAAATTCACCGTTTCTCAGTTCTTGACTTTATTGTTCTTGGCATGATTTGCAATTCTAGCCAATCTTGCTTTAAAGCTTCACTTTAGTTTTATCCCGTAGATTTCTATTTGACAACTAGAATAAAATAGATTTAAATATCTCTCTTATCTCTGGCTTTAACTTGTCGATAAAAATAATATTAACAACAAGTTAAGTCCTTCTTTAGCTCTTGCCAGCTAATTCTTTTGTCATTTATGGACTTCAGTTCTTTTCGATGTTTAACTCTTTGTTAGCTTCGATCAACAGTTCAGTTCTCCTCGGGCATCTCCATCAGGGTTGTCTGTTCGTCAGGGTTGTCTGTCTGTTGGGAATCACTGTGAATTACTTCTCGTCGGTAATGCTTGTGATTTTTCTCGTCGGTAATTCTTGTGATTCTGCTCATCGGTAATGCTTGCTTAGGTTTCTTTCTTAGGCATCACTGTGACTTTTGTTAGAGTAATCTTTAGTTTCTTATTGATTAAATCATGTTGATTTAATTAATTAAGTCATTACTCTTTTGTGCTTAAGTCTCACTTAGGTAGCGCTTTATAATTCTTTAGGGTTTTAGCCTTTAGGGTTTCGGTATCCTTTTATAAGGATTCACCGCTTTCATTTCATTATAGAGATTGTATTTTGTAATTCATTAGTGTTAATAGAAGCTTTTTTCTGTCACAATGGATTTCCGGTCTCTGCCCTTTTGGCCTCCTTAGTTTCTCTCTTTTGTCTTGCTTCTTCTTGTAACTGTCTTGCATGTAGGTGATCTTGGGTGAAGTTGCATTTATCAACTTCTACATGGTATCAGAGCCATCTTGCTGCTGGCTGTTCGAGTTTTATTGAAGCACAGAGGGTTTGAAGTTTTCAGTCTTTTCCTGGCTTTTTTCATTAGTTCTGGGGGGCCTCTATTTTTGGAGGCATTTTGGACCAAAATCGACCTCACAGTTGAGTCTGGAAGGCCCAAAAACCCCAGGATTGATATAAAATTCATCCATTTTGGACACTAGGGCATCTGGCAAATTTTTTTCGGCCTTCTAGGGTCGTACGGGCACGAAAAACGATACAAAAATAAAAAAAATATTGTTTTTTGCATTTTTTTCACGCAGACAGTGCATTGTTGAAATGCGCCACCCGCGCACCGTTCTGGGCCCCCACGCCGCCCCTGCGGCCACCACGCCACCGCGGGCCTCCGGCCTCCGCCAGCGTTTTCACGGCCCCAGCCGCCACCGCGGCCCCCGCCGCCTGGTCACTGCTACCCCCACGGCCCCCGCCACTCTGCCTGCGCCGCCAGCATCTCTGTCTGCGCCGCCCCGCTCAGTCGGGTCCCGCCACCGCCCGCTCCGCTCAGCCTCAGTTCGCCGCTCCGGCCGGCGCCGCCTCCGGTGGCGGCTATTCTGCCAGCCCCCGCGGGCTTAACATGCAGTGCGCGTGGTCCTCTGGTGGACCTAGGGCTTCGGCCCAGCCCCCGGTGCTCTCCATGCACCTGGGGGCTCAATTTTTTTAGCCCCTGGGGCTCTTTTGTACCCTTTTTTGGTTTTCTGGGGGTACCTGGGCCTTTTTTGCTCTATCTTGAGCATACGGGGGTGTTTTTCTGACTTCCATATACCGTCAGAAAGCTCTTCCTGAGAAATTTTCAATGATAGAGGTTAGGGTTTTGGGTTCTGCCGTTTTGACAGTGTTTTTTGCTGTCAAAGTCTGATGTCTTTTTTTGCCTTCCGGGAGTCATATCTGGCTCATCCGGACTCCATTTTTGACAAACGAGATATCGTCGAAAAGCTGGTTCAGTGTACTATTCAGTGGCAGAGGTATTTTTTCCAGATTCTAATCCAAGTTTTCTCTCCTCTGAGTTTAGCAGTTTATGCACTTTGGTGGATTGCTTGGTTCTACAGGTCCTGGGATCTCTTCTTCTGATTTCATAGTTCACTCTTCTTTCTAAATTCTGAGCTTGTATGCTCCTTCTGATGCATCTTTATTCTGTAAACACACTGAGATAAAGTGCCTCCTTCTGTATATCTGGGATCTTGTACACCTTGTTCAGTTTTAGTACTCGCACTCTGTTATAAAGTGCCATGGGGGTTATGATGTTTATGCCGCTTTAGGCACATCCACCTTTGTCAAGTGAGCATACCTTCCATGACATTAGCCCATGCTGTGTGTCGATGACACCGCCCTTTATCTTGTGTTTGTACTTCTGTTGCACTGTTGGTGCTTCTTGGTTCTTCTTCTGCAGATGTTTCTGGCATTGCATTTCAGTGTTCCTGTCACCTCTCCCAGTTCAACATTACGGGGGGGGTTCACCCGTTGGTTCTATTGCTTCCTGGTTCAATTGATCAGCTCTTCAGACATTTGTCTTCTCTACCTGGTCATGCACTTCAGTGGGGGTTCCAGCAGTCTCTTCAGACAGAGTTTTCAGTTCATGCTTCAGAGATGCTTCTTGCTCATTCTTGTTCCTCTCTCTGGGACATATTTTCCCTTTCTTGTTTGGGTACCTGATCAGGCCTAGTTGTCGGGACCCATCCTTCCTGCTTTCTGCAGTAGTTAGCTATTTTGCTTCTCCCTAAGTTACACTTAAGGGGGGTGTTAGAGTAATCTTTAGTTGCTTATTGATTAAATCATGTTGATTTAATTAATTAAGTCATTACTCTTTTGTGCTTAAATCTCACTTTGGCAGCGCTTTATAATTCTTTAGGGTTTTAGCCTTTAGGGTTTCGGTATCCTTTTATAAGGATTCACCGCTTTCATTTCATTACAGAGATTGTATTTTGTAATTCATTAGTGTTAATAGAAGCTTTTTTCTGTCACAGTGGATTTCCGGTCTCTACCCTTTTGGCCTCCTTAGTTTCTCTCTTCTGTCTTGCTTCTTCTTGTAACTGTCTTGCATGCAGGTGATCTTGGGTGAAGTTGCATTTATCAACTTCTACAACTTTCCTCTCAGGTTTCTCTATCCATTGGGTGCACTGTCAGTCAGTGTTTGTAGTCACTTAGTGAATACTGATATTTTATGCATTACTGAAAACATAACCTTAATCTTTCTGGTTCTCTAAAGTCTTTGAAACTTTGTATATAACCAATCAGATTATATTAAGTTGACATCAATGACAATACAATAAATTAACTGATTTAATGTCTTCCATTAACTTTCTGCAGCTTGGTGATCATCAACTTAACATCTTCAAACATTCAATCAGTTATAGTTCATCAATGGTTTCCTTGCATGCAATTATTTTCGTATTTTTCCTCTCCTTCAGCTATCGACTAGGTTTTTGGGATAATCACTATCCCATATCTTATCACTATATATAAGGGTAATGTTTTAGTGATGGAAGGGTTTGTAATTTTGTCAGATTCAAATGTAATTATTTTATTAGTTTTGTGGATGGATTTTAACATTGTGGTGACCTTGGTGGAGGTAATGGTAGCATTTTATAGATAAGGTTGAAAGATATTTCAATAGGCATCAAATGTGAGCATTAAGTTCCATAGAGATATCTTAGCAATATTATTTCGAAGCTAGTCAATAAGGTCGCGCCACATGGGCTTCAGAGGATAGCTTACGAGTAGGTAATCTTAGAGTACTACTTGGTAAACTTTGTTGATCATGTGTATACATTTATTCTTGATCTAAATTATTTAAGTTCTTCTTTTTGATCATGTGCATACAATCTATACATACTATGATATTTTGAATGATGCAGACATGTAGAAAAGAAAAACAAGTTAGGAAAAGTGGGATTATAGAGTTTACTGGTGGTACAATGTTGGGTCCCATATATTCTTACAATATCAATATGTGCCAATAGAGTCACATAAATATAGATTAGGTGACTTTACCCTTGTGGCATGAGGGAGTAGAAAGTAATGTCCATAGGGAAATAAAAGGGATACTTTATATAGAAGAATCATAAAAATGATAATATTTGGCCATTATAATATTAGACAAAAGAACACTATAGGACAAAAAATAACATCATCATCATAGAAATATTTAGTAGGGTAAGTTGCAAAGAATTCTTTAAAATATTTAATAAATCAAGAAATTAATTATAATAAGCATGATGCAAAAGGAAGCACTACAATACTTAATCGAATCCTATTTGAATGTTTTTACTATAAAGGAATCAACATAGATAGATGTATAGCATACATATATAAATGATATAATATATAGAAATGTACATCTTCATTTCTACTAGATTTTCATAGCCTATGCCCTGTATTCATTATAAATACTTACAACTTGTAGACATTAGACATACAATCATGAGTTACGACGATATAGATGAGCCAAAGGAGCTATAAGAGTCATTTAAGGAGTATGACTATCATTGGCTAAGAAAAAAATATGGTACGGGCATAAGGAAGACACCTTAAATGTGATCATCTAATTTTTCCTCATTATATATAACATCAATGAAAGAGAAAGTGTTTACTAACAAAACATTATCACTAGTAATAGAAGAAACATCAAATAAGTGTATATGAACTACCATAGTAGATAAAACAGAACCATCACAAATATTATCCATGTTAGACATCTAATAATTATGATATTTTTCAATGAGTGAAGTGAATTCATTAAGGATAAAAAGGAAAGCAATAGAAAGTTCTTTGAAAGAGGAAAGACCACAAAAACTATGGAAAAATGGAGTCATGGAACATGGGCAACTACTTGTATGGTAAAAGGATACATGATCATCAAGAATAGATGGATTAGAGGAAAATTATAGAACCATATCAAAATTTTGAATGTAATTATGAATGGAAGATAGAGATAAGGGTTGGTGAAAATAAATAGTAAAATATAAACAATCAAATACAATCACTATGGGCAAGGAAATATGTATTTATCTAAAAATAAAAAAATAAAAAAATAAAAAATATCCAAAAATGAAGGATAAAATCTTATGGAAAAATCCTAAAAGATGTAGGAGATGTCATACTCACCAAAATGTGAAGATAAAATAAACATATGAAAGAGATTGTTTGTTTTTAACCCTTTTTAATCTTTTGTGGTCTCTAATCTATAAGATAAACTAAAGAATATTAGCTAAAATATTGAGTTACATTAAATATTCTAAAAAAATTAAGTCGAAGAGCTTGCTTATATAAAATATTGGCAATCCAAATTGGAATGGTAAAATTATTTGATATAATTGTTGGTTTTGTTCTAATTTAGTTTTGTTTTTGGTTTCATTAGAGGAGAAATTAGAATGAGGAACATGCATTGTCTTCTCTACTTCTCTAATTAACACCTCTATGTCCTTAAGATGTCATCATATGTGGTCTCATGCTTGCTAGTGTAGTAAGATTTACATGGTGGTAGTTCCACCCTTTAGCTATGAAGGTTTATTATATGATCACATTCTCCTCCCTACACTCTAGTTTCTATTAAACATGTAATGAAAAAGCAATAAATGGACTAGACGATGTCATAGGAACCTTTAGGAACTTACCATGTAAATGTTATATAACATAACTTCCTTGATAACAACTAGGTCTTGCAAAAGACGTGAATGAATCTTTATAAAATAAGAAAAAAAATTAGGTAATTAAGCCATAACATCTATGTAAGTTTGTGAATGTAATTAGGGAGGTATAATAATGGATTTATGAGCATTTCTTAGGCCTATGGGCCCTACTGTGATGTTGGCTAAGTTTGTCAACGACGATTTTCTCTTGTGCTTTATTATTTCCTACTCTCATTATAAAAAAAGAACTATATGACCATTTGGGTGTGCAAGGGAAATGGTAATTATAACTTAATAAAGTAAGAATCAAGAAAGGAAAATCAAATTTTCAAATAATATTGATATAAGACCACATGTAATACCATCTTAGATGAGAAAACATATGAAGTGATGTATGAATCCTAATTATTCAATTGTATAAAAGTATTCTAAAGTTTAAATTAATGTATACACAAAAACAATGTCAATTGATTGATCATATGAATCATCTATCTAATTCAAAGTTTAAAACAAACGTAAAAGCAAAAGCAAAAAAAGTACTAAATAAGCACTTCTCATTTTTCGCATGATGTAACTACTCAACTTACTTTATTTTCTTTCTCAAAAAGCATTGTGCATGCATCTTTATCTCGATAACTCAAAGCACACTACTTATACAACCATTTAATATAAGTTTCATCTTTTTACCTTAGATCAGTCAAGCTCAAAATTTAAAACAAATTGACCAAACAACCCAAAGTTTTTTTTTCAACCCATTATGACCATCCAAGAACTTTCCATTGGCCTACCAGGGATAAACTGACCTACATAGTGCCATTACATATGTGGTGTAGGCAAACTACAAAGTAAGAACTTTCCATTGGCCTACTAGGCATAAACTGATCTACATAGTGCCATTACCTATCTGGTGTAGGCAAACTACAAAGTCCACTTTTTAAACAAATAACCCTCAATAAAAAAACAACTTTGTGAAACTCTTTATGCACCATGATTGAAATTTTACAACTCACCCCAAAACCAAGGAAAATATTAAAAAATAAAAATAATTGTGGAGATAGGCCAATGATTGCCCAAAAAGGATCCCTTATATGGGACCCTAAAAGATTAGTAATAATATGTCTAATGGACTTAAAATTCCCCCATTTAATTGTGCGTGTTGAATGTGTATTCCAATTCCACTGACATTTATTTTCCGGCAACCGCAATCATTTCAGGCCACTTTTTTCAATTTAGCGAGTGGAAATAATTCATATAAATCTTTTAATGTGGCGAGCAAGTGGAATAATATGGGGGCATACCTAATAATAAAATATTAAGCCGATTGGAACGTAGAAGACGCATATAACTCCATTATCCTGACGTGGGCCCACCTTCGACCGTGCGGGTCCCACAATAATGCACAGGCATGTCATCCTGTCCACGTGGCGCCACTTGAAGTCGCCCAATGGCACCTTTTTAACAACCAACGAATTATAAGAAGGGGTGACACGTCACCGTCCCGAAAGCATCTCTTTCAAGAGGAGATGGACAATACAAGTCAATGTCTCCTTTGCACTAAAAGCTCAAGCAATAAAAGCTCTTTCACACCCCCCTCTCACCATCACAACTTGTCTAGAAACGGCATACTCCTAGACCCCATTCAAGACCTGCAAAATTGTATGGAACTCCATATCAGAAAAAACCCTAATTAATGGAATTAGTCTTGTAACCATGGAAATTACAACATGTAGAAACATAAGGGTTTTGTTTTTTTTGGTTATGTCAGTTTGACTTGGGGGTGTGGTTCATAATGTAGATGTTGTAATGATTTATACGCAAATTATTGTTTATTTAGAATGACATACTCCTAGATGCCAAAAAAGACCTGTAGATTTGTCCATACGTCTAAGAGTAATGGAATTACCTTCTTTACCATGGAAATCACAATATCTAGAAACATTTAAAGGTGTGTTTACTTTGTTCTTGGGCTTTGCCAGTTTAACTTTGGGGGTGTGATTCATTACGTGATTCGTAACATTATAATATAATCTTTTTATTTAAAAAATAAGTTATAATGGTCTACACAAAAACTATTGTTGATATTCTTTGATTTATTAAAAAGAAATGGTGTGAAAATCTCATTTGTGTTACATGTATGGTATTTATATCAAGATTCAACATAGTCTACGCTATTTATATTGAGATTTGACGTAGCCTATGCAAGTCTCTAAATTTGTTCCTTTTTTATGTTTTTATTATGTAATAATTAATATCATGAAATTTACATAGACTATATTAATTTTTTAGCCAAACAAAATTCTAGATTTAGTTGTATAGATTTTTGTTACTAGCATTTTGGATCTTTGAACTCCATGATCCATCATTGGGGTATGAAGACAATTTTATTCTCCTAGTTTCATCCCCTCAGGATGGATAGAGTTTGATTGAAAGATTAGTAATAAAAACCTACAAGGTCCAATCCAAAACAATGATTAAAAAAAGTCATAATGTCTTTTTTAGGAACAAATTGAATGAGAATCAAGAGCTTTTGAACATATATAAGTGGAAGTAATTGAAGTTTTGTGAAATAATCAAATCCTATACAAAATTTCATACACTTTCAAAAATTGAGCTATAGAATAGAAGTTGTGATTAGTCAAAGTTTAAACTTCCTAGAAGGAAGGGAACTATGTAGGTGGTGCTTTGATGGAGATGGCACCCAAGTAGCATTAATGTGGCATATGTATGGCACAAAAGTTGTAGTTGATGTGGACTATACAAATGGTGCTAATTAGGTGTCATAATACTTTCTAGGATTGTCAAACTTCTTTTCTCTACCTCTATACATTTTCATTAAAATTGTACAAAAACCAATATAGATATCTTAAATATGTCTATCTAACTTATGTTTAAATCTTAATGTGTTTATATTAGATTTATTGCCTAAATTGACACCATTTAATATTTAGAATATCTATACAAGTTAAGTTTACTTTAGTAACATTAAATTATTAAAGAAAAAAAAAATCAAAAAATCCATCCGGAAAGATATTCTTAAGAAATATTTCAACAAAAATTTCAAAAAATTTACATCTAAAAATAAATAAATTAAAAAATATCTCTATTTATTGTGACAATAATTGAAGCACGACAAAATTTCTAAGCTATTGCCATAGATAATGAAAGTTGGTCCATACCCAAAGGGAAGAAAGTTGTCTATTTTTGGCGTAGGCAATATACTATTGCATTCGGTTGTGCACCATTCGTGAATTAGTTTTGCGCTAATGAACCAATCCTAAGTCACTATTTTTTGCTATTAGAATATTTCTAATGTTTAAATATTTATTTATGAATTAAATAAATGATATAAATTACTTATCTGCTTTATGATTGGTTTAATTGATTTGG
>MU223047.1:1684730-1742346 GCA_018584345.1 Thuja plicata | reverse complement strand
TGTGTCTACACACACACACACACACACACACACACACACACACACACACAACTTTTAAACACTTTATCATATATTAATAAACATTTCATAAATACAATAATAAGTTGTTTAAATGAAAAAAAAATTGAACACACAAGCTACTAATTAAATTTCTAATTGTGTAAGTTTCTAACATGCAGTGGTTGTAATAGAATGGTTTTCATAGTATCCATGTCCAATGAGTACAAGCCTGGTTGAATGGAAGCTATGGGTATGGTATGAACAAGCAATGATTATGGACATGAAGGCTTGGGAAATAATCGGGTGGATAGCCGATGCCAATTTTTTTTTCCATAAAGGCATTTCTTGCCTCCATACTCCAAAGTATATGAGAGAAAGGGAATAAACACTTTGGAATTCCTTGGAGAGGACACATCTAGGATGGAGACCCATGTGGGGCACCCACCCAAAAGTGGGTAAGCTTTATGGCTAAAGGGACAAGTGGGAGTGCTTTGCCATTTATGGCACAAGTTGACTTTCTCTCTAGTCACAAGATTAGGAATGTGCAAACAATTGGGGAAGAAAATTAGGGTAATGAAGAAGGACTAGGGGGTAATGAAGAAGGACTAGGGGACTGCAAGTGGCAAAAGTGGTAGAATGCAAGTAGGTGACAGAAATGCAATTTTGAATTAATTTAAATTTAAAATTGGGGAAAATGAATGTAGGGGATCTTAATTAAATAAAAATGGATATTTATTTAAAAGAGGGACTATGAACTAGGTAATTTTATTAAATTAATTTGCCTAGTAGGTAAGGAATAATCACTAAATAATTATGAATTATTTAATTAATGGAACAATGACTAAGGATGAATAAAGACAAAAAATTGATTAATTAGTGATGATCAAGTTTAGGTGTCTACAATATTCAATGATTTTTAGGAGATGTTTTCCTTGTAATAGATCATAAATACTAGATTAACACAAGTATATCCTAACATTTTTAGGGAGTATGAATGGATGTAGGTGACTAAAAGGAGGCAAATTGTGTTATGGTAGATATTTCCTTGAAGAGTAATGTTTTGAGAGGATTGAAGCAATATTTTTTGTTAATTGTGTTCCTAAGTGTGTCTTTCTTGTACTAAGTAATTCAATCATAATCAATGAAAACATCACAATAGAGCATTAACTTTCATTTATTCATAGTAGTAAGGCTCATTATAAGGGGATTGAAAGGAGCAAGCTAGATAAATAAGTGGCATTTCTAAAGGTAGTCACAAGTTTAGAGTTGGCAAAAATGAGTGATTGAGGCCTTACCTTGTGTAAGTGAAAAATATATCAAATATTTTTTATGAACATTTAATCAAGTTCTAAATGGTCATAGTAGGGCCTCTATTTTAGTTATAATTATTTTTTTTGTTATTGTTGATTAGTAAATTGATTGGATAGTGGTAGTTACCCTCGAGCACCATTTTTTCTCATCACCCTCCTACAAAATGATGCATTTAATATATTTCTAATTTTAGTATGAGGGAGTGATCCCTTAGACTATAATTCATTTATAAGGAAAATAACCATTACACAAACATAAATATTGCAATATCATTGTTTGTGTAACTGTATTAAAAAAATGCAACTAATATAATAAAATTTGCATAAATAAATTCACAATAATATATGGTCAAAATTTTTTTTAGTCATATGTTAAAAAATATTGTATTCTTTAATTAGATGTGCAAGAATTAATCTTTATAATTTTAATTGTAAATATTTTTTCTTTAATAAAAATTTAAAAAATAATAGTATAAGAGAGGAGACTCAATAGGAGGAAAAACAAACTTAATACTATCAAAATATAAATGAATATAATTTTTTTTATTAAATGTAATGATCTAATTCAAAATTTAATGATTGTATGAATTAATTTATACAATTTTATTGTAAAATTTGTTGTAATTTTTTAGAAATATCTTCTATGATGTAGAAAGGATTTTTTGTTTAATATCCCTTAGCATTTGAAATACAATTTAATATAAATAAAAATCACTTGATAGTCATGATTCACCAACACATTTAATCTTTGATATGATGTTTTAAAATTAATATTAATTAAAAATAACTCTTAATGAAAATAGAAAATTATGAAATTTTTAATAGAGGCGTTAAAAATATGTGACTACGCATAACATATTTTGACAAATAATTTGCCTTTTATATAAAATATGCATCTATAAATTCTTTAAAATAGTTCTTTTAGATGTTAAATGAAATAAAATACAAAGTCTCATATATTCTAGGATAGATAAATGTAAATTAGTAGTTAAATCAATAAAATACTTCATATTAAAGATGGGACACTATATAGTAAAGAGGGGTAATAATAATTATAAAAAAACAAAAATTTTAAAATAACAAAGGAGAGATCAATAATTTAGTGTAAAAAGTGGAAATGGGGTATATTTTACTGTATATTGTGTTCAATCATTCTATAATCTTTTCAAAAATTATATTTGTAACAATTGCTAGGTTAAATATACATTTATATTACTAATATTATGTTTCTATTTAGATGATTTTCATACTCATACAAATGAACATTTGTCATAAATTTGATATATTTCTAAAAAATGAATTATGGTATCCTAAATGCTTACAATCCATTCTAAACTGAATTTGTGTCTAGACTAAAGAATGATAATATTTATCACTAATATGAAACCACATTTATTTTTCTTGAAATTGATTAATGTTGATTAAAAAATACATTGAAATTTGATCCAAGCAAGGAAGTTTAATCTAAGCCTTGGCGGGTTAGATCTAAATGGACCTAAATGAAACCTCCATATTCTTAGATCAAACCCCCTTTTTAGAACATCTAGCCTAATCTCCTCCACTCCTATCCACATGCTCACAAAATTGTCACTATGCCTTATGTTTTAAGGATTTAAACATTCATCTATAGATAAAAATTTACTAGTTTATATTCCTTAATTTTAATTTTCTAAAAGTATAATATGTAATATATATTTTTATCATATTTAAAAAGAATATAATCAATATAGGTTTCTAATAAATAAAATAAGGGCCTCAATTTGAAGCATTGAGAAAAAAATTAATTATGTTGAAAAAAATGTCAAAGTTACATGGCACACTACACATCAATGTCTTTGTCTATAATGAAAACATGTTTTAAATATACACTTAAAGAGAAACATATTATGATAAAATATACGTCTAAAAGTTATGTCATTCCCAATTAAAAATTGATAATAAATAAAATACTTAATAAAAGTACTAAATAATACTAATGCACTAGATATTAGAATTAGTGATCTATGTAAATAAGAAATTATAAAAATATTTTATGTGTAGTTTAAATTGTGCATTATGGTAAACTGTAGCTTAAAAAAAGTAATATAATTGTAATCAAAATGATTGAAAATCAAATGAATATATGAAATAATTAATTTTTTTTTGAAATGTAAAATTTTATATTGAAGGTACAAAGAAAGCTACACAAATCATTACTTTGCATGATTAATGAGTTCTTGCAATTTGTTCATTATAATTAAGAGAATGTGTTGAATGATGAAAAATTTTGATATCAATGGTCAATCCATGCTAAAATGTGGGACACATTATTATGTTTTCATCCATTTGTAAGAATAGGTGGTGTTGGCGAACACATTTTGAAGTTTATCAAGAAGGAGATGACCCAAATATAGAAAACATGACATGAATTATCAAGAAGTTCATGAAACAAGACACTAGACATAATATAAAAGGTGAATGAGAATGAAATAACATGGAGATTCACAAAATCAATAATGCTTAATAAAAAGGGCCAAAGAAAAATAAGATGTGACATGATATAATATATTCAATGGAGTACAATAAACATGGTGCAATAAAGACCAATATCAAAACACAAAGAAAAACTAATTATGATTTTCCTCAACATGATGAGAGTGGTTTCTAAGCTCTCCATGTTCTAAATCATCCCCAATCAATAGGAAAAACACAATAAAATAACATACATTGTACAAGAAAGAAATAAAAAAGAATCAAACAACACATGTTCCTAGTTACTTGTGTCAATATGTTTTTCTTTTTGTTGACTAAGGAAATTCAGAATAAAAATGCTATAACACTTACATCTTAATTAGCAATGTCTCCTATTACCCCTTACAACTCACCCCATACAAACAATATTTGTTAAGAAACTTAACTATTATTCACACCTTCCAAAAACTTAACCATTTAAATTACAGTCGAAAAACAACTTTGATAATGATATTAATCTTTTAACATAAAAATTATATTCTTTAATATAATTCCGTATCAATGTAGCATACCTACCAAATATATCTAATAAAATAGAGATTTCAACTAATCAAACCATTTTTTTCTAATGTACACATATCTTTACTACTATTTATAGATTAGTACTAAATATATTCGCAAATAGACCACACTTCTGAAGTCAAAATGCAAACAAAACAAATAAATAGATAAGTACACACAACAATAACTAATAAAATAGAGATTTCAACTAATCAAACCATTTTTTTCTAATGTACACGTATCTTTACTACTATTTATAGATTAGTACTAAATATATTCACAAATAGACTCTGAAGTCAAAATCCGAACAAAACAAATGAATAGATAAGTACACAGAACAATAACTAATATACTAATAAAAAAATAAAGAATCTTGATCATCTAATTTACTCCATACCTCAACAGAATTCAATTTAATTTTCCTTATCTTAGAAGCAAATTTAATGAAATTTTCTTCTAGAGATCCAAAAGTCAAAAATCTATAACACATGATGGCCTTGGCAAATAGCATGCATTCATGTAACTCAATTATGAGTTTGATAACAGTAACATTTATGGAAGGTTGACAATGGTGGCCATTCTAATAGACCAATTTTCACTTGTAGAATTGAATTTGCACGTTCATGGGGAAGACAAGGAGACATTTCACGTGGGGAATTAGGTAGCAGGGTGATTGGCAAATTTGGCATTCAAGTGAATTGAAAAGCAAAAATCTAGGAAGAATAAGTGGCAAATAAAAAAACTAACTCATTAGGTAACCATGTGATTAGGTAAAAGATTCATCGTTTTCAATAAACAAATAAGATTGAATTGAATAAAAAAATACACATTTGTTTATAGGTTAAATCAATCATTTCAAGAAATAAGGCTTAAAAGAATTAATATAAGACTATAAAGTCATAGAGTGATGTAACACTATCAAAAGCTCTGTTGTTAAAGAAGGGACACTCCCAATCAATGTTGAAATGTTTAAGTTATGAAAATAGGAGTAGCTTAAACATTATTCATATTATGGAGATTTGTTTTGATAATATTGTTTCATGCATTGTAAGTTGTAGATATATATTGGGAAGTTTTTTTTTTTTTTGGTTATTTGAGTTTTCATATAGGCGAGATCATTTTGTTGATTGATCGTAATTGGTGGTTGAGTTTTAAGATTAGTATCGTATTTTGGAAGTTCATAATTGTGCGTTCAAATTTTTATTAGATAAAACACTTAAGCTCTCTTAAATGTTTTTATTAGATAAATCATAAAATACTTTTGGCCCCTTTCAAATGTTTTTGATTAGATAAAAACCTTTTGGCCCCTCTCAAATATTTTTGATTAGATAGAACACTTTTGACCTCTCTCAAATGTTTATATGATGATATAAATGATATATTTAAATTCAAATTTGATGTTTCACACATAATAAAAAATACTATATTGTTTGTAAAAGTATCATAAAATATAACGAGAAAACTATAAAATAGTTCATTCTATTTCATTAGTGGCAATAAAATTCACTTCTAACCAGTAGTATTATAGTGGGGTAAAAACAAAAACTTTTAATATAGAATCTTTTCAAGTGCTAAATCTTTTTTAAGCATGTGTACAAATGTGTTGGAGAGTTAGTATAAAGTTACACTCAACCCCATCTATCAAAATAAGAAATTTGTGACAATTGTTTATTTTGACATTACCTACTCTAAATTTTATCGATTAATTAATGTAAAAATTAAAAAATGATATATTTTACAATTACATTTTTAGAATAAGTTTTTTATGATCATGAGATTTGTTTTGTTATTATTGTTTGGTGTCTTAGAAGTGACAAATAGCTTTTAGGATTTCTTGGTTATTTTTGTTTTTTGAGAGGTGAGCTCATTATGTTTATTGACCATTGTTTGTAGTTGAGTTTTCAAATTAGTAACATGTTTTGGAAGCTCATAAGCATGCATTCAATTTTACCCTTTTAAAATATTTTAGATTGGATAAAATGTTGTATCTCCTCCCAAATGTTTATCTGATGATTTAAGCGACAAATTTATATTTATTTTTAAGGTTTGACTTTCATTAAATTTAACTATTAGCAATGAGATTCACTCTTCATGAATAACATTATGGTGAGAAAAAAACAAAAAAACTTTTTAATATGAGAGTCTTCTCAAGTACAAAATCCTTTTTCCTATCTATATTTATTAAGCATGTGAAGAAATTTGTTGGATAGTTAGGATAAATCTACACACAACTTCATCTATCAAAATTAAAATACATGACAATTATTTATTTAAACGTTACCCACTTTAGTTCTATAGCTCATAGTACATGTTTGGGAATCTTTTGTCTATGCTATTGTACAACGGCCCTTTTAGTCTCACTTATCAATATAAAAAATATTATCTATTTGAAAATTTACTTATTTAACATAAATATTAAAAACTAATATATTTTACAATTGAAATTTTAAATACAATTATATGATTATAAAATTTATACATTTCAAAAATTAATTTAAATATTTTTTTTAGTTATAAATTTGAATTTGACATATATTTGTACTTACAACCAAATAAACATAAACCATTCTATCAAATATATTTCAACAAATTTACACTTTACTAGAAAGTGATATATGAACTTCTAGATAATTTCCTCCAATCCAAATGCTCCAACACCAAGTAACAAATCAATTAACCCAATTATAATATCATACCAAATTAACCAAGGTTATTTCTGATCAAGGTTGAGTTCCCAACATAGACTCTCAAAGAATAAGACCCCATGAAAGAGAAGGAAGAAGATAATGGGCCTCAAGACATATAAAGCCAATGACAAAAGCACATACAGATGTTTCAATAATCAATTTTATATAGTTTTTCTACCTAATCTTGTAGTGAGGACAATTTGATCCAATTGTATAATCCCATTCATCTCCCATATGTTATTATTACATAAACAATTTAAAATTGTGGGTGTGAAAAAGTCTTTAATAATTCAAACTCCTTGAGTTGATAAGGGAGAAAGTCAACTAGGTAGGAAAGAGTAGGTTGGGTAGGACACCTACATGATGCCAGTTGGACTATAAAAACATTTATAGAGAATAATGGCAAAATCATGTCTAAATCATACACTATAGACATGAATAATCTCATAGAACCGCCATTACACCAAGTCCATAACAATTTTCTTCTGCATAAAGAAAGCATTAAATAAAGAAGTGGGTCCTCATTAAAACATGGTCTTAGAATAAAGGCCCCATAGCATAACTTTTCAAACACGAGCTCCTTTGAAAATAAAACTAAATAATTAAAAAAAGGTTATTGAAGAACTATAGTTACGTGTGAAATTGTTTCTCTCCCAAAATTCCATTAAAAGAATAGGTAGTAACACGTTTTCTTTTCATGTTAAATGCTTTTATAATGGGGAAAATTCGGTCCTGGCCTTCATCAGCACTAGGTAGCATTCAAAGAGTAATTGGGGAGTTTAAATGTGGCTTTTTTAAAGTGATTTTGTAATAATATGTTGGGTCCAATTTGTTTTACTTCAAGTGTTTTTTAGGTCAAAGAAGCATTATGTGACAAGTGGATGTTTAATTGTAATTCGCAAGTCGTGATTTTAATATTTTTTATTAGATTTATTATTGTGAAGTTTTGATTAACTTTATATTTGTGCATTGTTTTTGTTATGTTATCATACGTGTAGTTTTGATCTTTGTACTTATAGTTTTGATTTTGTCTGGATGGTTGTCAACTTGATCTACAATCTTTTATCTTTAAACTTTTGGTCTCCTAAATTGTGTTTGTTTTTAATATTTGAGAAGGGTGGCATTCAAAAGGTTTGGCTTAAACATCACACAATCAGATTTGACTTGTTTAGGTGACTTATTTGAAATCACGCCGATATATGGGTCCTACTAGAGGAACTAGTGTACTTTCAGACGAGATAAAACACTTGACTCAACCTTGCATTATATTCATAAGAATATAGAAGGAAATTGTAATTCACATGAGTTACATATTTTTTTATTAGATTTATAATTGTGAAGCTTTGATGAACTTATACCTTGTGTATTGTTTTGGTGCAATCCCATATTTGTAGTTTTGATCTTTGCACTTACAGGTTTGAGCATGTATGGATGGTTTTGAACATGATCAACAATATCTTATCTTTTTCCTTTTAGTCTTTTCAATCGTGTTTGTCTTCGATATTCGAGAAGGGTGGCATTCCAAAGGTTTGTATTAAACATCACACTTTAAGATTTGACTTGTTTAAGTGGCTCGTCTGATGGGCCCTACTAGAGGAGCTAGTGTAATTTTAAATGAGTCACCTATACAAGTCAAACCTTAGAGTATGTTATTTAAGCCTTGGTGTTCAAAAGTGTTGTTAGGACTTTCTATTCTAACAAAGGGAAGGCAAATAAATTTCCACTTTATGCCTTTGTTGTTACGAAACCTGAAACCTGTCTCAACCTTGCCTCCTACTCATAAGAACATAAAATGCATCATAGACACCTATTTATTCACCTACTACATCCCTAGCATAATCACCTAAATAATACTTCACCTAGTCAAGATTCCCTTCACCTTATGGTCCCCACTCAATTAAATTTTACTATTTAATTATTTAGTCATTTTTTCCATTTGAGATAAATAAATAAATATATTATTATTTACTCTTATTTTTCACTCCATAAATAGCTAAAATAAATAAATATTATTACTAGTATTTGATTATAGTTATACTCTCCACCAATCCCAAGAATAAATATTATCCAAGAACACTCGTCTCTCACAACCCTATCAACTTCTAAGAATAAAGGGGTCTAAGGTACACTTGTCCCTTACATCCCTCATGGTTGCCACTACATTGATGCAATAACATCTAGATCCACATTGAAATCCAACACCAACCAAAAATATTTCAGGCTTTATTTTTCGTTTTGGCTCAATTTTTTGTATTTTTAATTATTTTATTATTATTTGTCTTAGAAGAATTCACTCAGCTCAAATTGGGTAAGTGAAGAACATTACCTTCATGAAGCTTGAAATTTTTGAGGACACGTTAGAACATTTCAAAAATATCAAAAGCTTGTGAACTATTTGGTTTGCCAAAAGCCAAGTTTGTACCAAAATATTAATTCATTAAAATAGAAGGGAGAACAAAGTTAGTCTTTTTGCCAAAATTCTCACTTCATGAACAACTTGGTTCAATGAAAACAAAAATTGTTGAAGCACTTAGTTTTGACAAAATTCTCAATGAGGTGATTTTGCTAAATGTATCAAAAAGACAATCACCAAATCTTCTAGAAGAGAATATGAAGTCCAAAGAAGTTCTATGGTTCACCAAAATGATGAGCTATTGAAAAGAGTGAAGAAGATCCAGAGGTCCATGCAAATTTTGATTTGTTAAAATTGAGAGGAGCTCAAATTTTATAATACTATCAATGTGTTGAAGGATATTAGACAACAAATGGATTGATTAAGCGATGATTTAGTTTCCAATAATTTTATGAAATAGTTCAACTTCTTGAACCATTAATAACTATGTTGATTCAGTTTGATAATAATAAATTCTTGATTTTGATCATTCAACTTCCTCAAGTGAAAGTATAAAAGGGGAGATGAATGATCTTTGCAAGAATAGTTTGAGAGAGGCAATGGATAGAGGCATCCACCCATTTAGTAGGTTTTAACAGAAGTTACATTTTTAGAATGGTGTCTCTCATCTAAGAAATTGTGTCTCTTGAGAGTTGGGGATTGTTGTCTCATGTGGGTCGTTGCTTATAAAGTTATAAGAAGTTTCCTTGATATTTTGTCACGGTTTTCTTCGATAAGGGTTTCCATGTAAAATCATGTGTGCATCTTGTATTCTTTCTTGTTAGGTCTGTTGGAATTAATGGGAAGTGTGTACTGAGAGGGGAGGGGTGAATCAATACCTCTATAACTTTTGTATCTTTTAATCAATTAACCTTTGTGTAATCAATTGTATATCCATTCATCTGATCTATACTATCTTGATGTGAGTTATATCAATTTATAAACTTAACATAAATGTGAACATTCATAGAAATATTCATGATAGTAATTGACACATAGCACATGATATGATATCGCAGAAAACTCATGTTAGGAAGTAAAAATTACAGTGGGGATGGCACCCACAAAATCTTCACTATTGGAGATTGGAAGGGGCCGATTAAGGCTTACAATTTGATCACTTCTGATGATCTACCTGGTTAAGAGTATCTGTGGAGACCTATTAAAGTCTACTTGGTTAAGAGCTTTAGCAACACTGTTGAGTGTGCACTCGATTAAGAGATTTGTAGTTGGACTATTAAATCCACTTTCCTTGAAAGGATTTTTGCACTTTGCTCCACTTGTTAGAATGATAGAAAATTACATTTCGACCTGGTAAATGAAATCTCCTATTGCTGATATAGATCCATTTAAGTTTACATGAATAAGATTAGCACCTAATGTGATTGAGTAATACCTCTGATTCTCAATAGCCTCTGTTCTTGGTTCTTGCTAACCAAATTCACCTTTTGTTGTTCTAGTTCATGAAACTTTCAATCTGATCCATAGATGTGCTCATAGGCTTCATTCATCCTCTCTTCTATATTCACACATGTATAATTAATGATTGCATCATCTATTTATAAGATGGATTGACATCATCAAATTTCATGAAAAACAATGTTAACTCTAAGATCAGGTTTACAACTTTTACCTTGATCTCCTAGTCTATATGTTTTAAATCAGTTAGAATGATTAAAGCACTTACATTCATGTTTCTTGTCCCTAAAGAAATGGATTTAAAAACAAATCAAGATTGTATAAATAGAATAAGACTGCTTTATTTGACGTGGAAGTCAGATCCACTTTTTGTGGGCTGCAACTGACTCTCGGTTTCTGACGGTCGGTTATGCTCTAAAATCAGTTGAATTTCTTTCAGTTTTGTTCTCTCAATTTTCTCTTTAACTATCTCTTCGGTTTGCACTATGTCTAGCACGTCGGGTTCCTTTGTTGAGTTCCTCTTTATCCTTTTGACTTTGCATTTTTGGTGTACACACAAAGTTGTGTTGTCGGTTCTCTCTGTACTTGGTCATTTTTGGTGATCTCTTTATATCTAATTTTTAGTTTTCTCTTTGTCTCATCTTTCGATGTATGCTTACCAAAAGTGTTGTTTGCATACTAATGGAAAATTAATGTTATCAATCTCCCCCTTTGACATTAGTATCAAAAACTGATATGTGCAACATACTAACAAAATGTTAAGTATCTACAACATATATAATCCTTAGTCATTTAATGACCCCCCTATGTATATGTCAGTATATCACTGTATACTACCTTCCTATCTGTACATATTATATACATATCATTTTCCACCTTTTTTGATATTAAGGGAAAAAGTCTATACCTTATAGGTTATAAAAAATGTGGGAGTGTGAAGACTTTATATCTTCCATAATTTTCTCCCATTGTTCCTTTAAGTTCTCTAGAGCCATGTGCTCGAGTGTGATCTTGGAGTGCATATCATAGATGTTGTCTACTACAAACATCTCATGGGTTGCTATCAGTTGCTTTGCTGAACTGATGTGTTGTTGAAGTAGTGTTAGATTCGGTAGAAGTTGAGCTTGGAGCTTGGTGACTTCTTCCTTGATGTGTGTCTTTGCTTCCCACAGTTCATGCCTTAATCTTTTGATTTTAATGATCTTCTCATAATGCAACTTAATTGCATTGTCTCCATCGGGGATTAAGCTATTGTTAACTAGATCTGAATATAACTTTGCTATGTTTTCACTATTCTCTTTAGTGAACTTTTCCAATGTGCTTAGTTGTTGAATCAAGGAAATAGCTTTAGTTATAATTGTATCTAATTTAGTAATGAATTTTGAAAGCTTTACCTTGTTGACTGCCACTTCTTGTCTGATGTTCTCAATGAGCTTCTGCTGGTACTTCTTCTCTGCTCTCTCTTCTATTGCCTTCTCTACATCAATGTTCTGAGTGGTAATTGCTTCGGTGAGAGTGGCTAATTGATCAAGAATTGGCTTATTTTGATCAATATCAACATCGGGAACAATCTAGTGCAAGATGTCCCTAGTTGTTTCCAGTACCATTGAGTCTCGGTGTTGTTTCCCTAGCTACTCCTGTAATGCCTTCCTTTGGCATATTTCACCGTATTCTTGTAATGCTTCATAATCAAGTGTAGTTGGGTCACATTTTGGTATCTCAATGATTTCATCCAAAGTGACCTCCAACTTATTCATCTTGGATTTATTCTTCTTCTTTTGTATAGCACTTGAGTGCAGTACCATTGCCATTTTCTCAGCTTTGTCTGTTGTGCTTGATGAAGTTACTTGTTGTGCTTCTTTTCGCTGCTTTGATTCGGTTTCAGCTTCTCAATTTTATGTAGATGTCTCCACATTAACCTTCACATTGTCGGTAGTAACTTTATCGGTTTCCTTAGGATTTCCATCTTTAGGTTTATCTCCTTCATCGGTGTCCTTATGTACTTCATCTTTCTTTTCTGGTGTATCCTTCTCTATTGTGTCTGCATCTACTTGTTTTGAATCTCCTCCTATAACCCTATCAGTATCGGTTACTATGTGAGTGTCTCCGATGTCTTTCTAATCATCGGTGTTGTCTTGCTTTTCCTCTTCCCCTACATCCTCGAGAGTATCTTTTTAGGTGATTCATCTTTCTCTTGTAGAATATTGATAGCTTGTATCAATATTGGCATGTTTCCTGGTATATTCACCCGTGCATTATCAATTCAAGTGTTCTGCTCATCGGTTATGTCCTTTGTAACATTGACATCTTCATCTTTGTTTACTTCTTCTACTGGGTCATCGGTAATGTCAATGATAGTATTATCAACAATGTTGTCCTTTGTGGTGTCAGGCCATGTTTCATCTGCAAAATCCATATATTTGTTTCCGGTTGTGTCTTGTTCTTCCTTGTCTAACTCAATAGATGTATCATCTTCTGTATCTTTTATTAAGATCTGTTCTTGAGTTGCCTTATCAACATCTTTCTATTGTAATTCTTTCTCGGGGATTTCTTCCTCAGTAGGTCTATTTAGAATTTTACACCATTTCTTGTGGCTTTCTTGTTCAAGCTCTATAAGATTCCCTTCAAGAAATTTGTAGGCTCTCAACTTCGGTATGAATTCCTTTTTGTGGTTCTCCATCATCTCATCTATTTCTTCCTTCTTGGATTCAGAAGGCATGTGAGTAACAAGTACTCTTTCTCTTATTTCCTTCTCACTCTTCAAAGCAAATGTCCATCTTGAGTATAGTCTGTCTAAGAGTTCCCTTGGTAAATTATTGCTTTTAAACTGAATCAGTACATATTTGAACTTGTACATTTTTTCTATGATGGCATCTTCAACTTTGTTTTGATCTTCTGGATCTAGTTTCAACCATCTTCTAATCTTAGAATCTGTAATAGATCCTGAATTTGCAATAGATTTTCATATGTCATTAATGCTTTCTGGATCTTTAACCTTGACATTTTTTGCCTCTACAACTTCATCTTGCTCGGTGTCTTCAATATCTTCTTGGGTTTTGATGAGCTTCCTTACTCTTTTGTTTGGCCCTCTCTTCGATGTGGCCGCTTTCCTTTTGTATGTTCTTACCTTTCCTTTCTTCAAGGGTGAAGGACTTGAATCCTTAGATGTTTTACTTCTTGTTCTAGAAGTAGTTGTTGTCCTTGGATTCTTGGTTGGTGGAGGAGGTGGGGAATCTGACTCTGTGGCCTCAGAGTCATTATTTTCTTTAGCTTCACTGATAGGTAGCTATCCTTTGGTTTATTCCTCCTTTCCAGCTTCTTCCCCCTGTTCGGTTTCTTCCTCTATTGCTGACAGTATCTTCTTAAGGTTCTTGACCATCTTGTCCTTTTTCTTGACAATTTTCTTAACAACTAGGCCAGATTTTATTCTTGTTTTGGTCTCCTCATAAGTTCCAAACTTAGGTTGTTCCTTATCTAATGGTTCATTTAACAAAGCATCAATTTCTTTAGATGATAGATCTATATTTATCTCATATTCTAATGGTTGAAGCCATGTTGTTCTTGGTACAATAGGTTTAATATATGTGTGATCTATATCAACCATGAAACATAATTCATCTTTATACTTCTAAATGAGTTGCTCGGGGATCCTTACCCTCTTCTGCATTTGGTCTTTGAATACATTAAAGTATTCATCCATGACTATCTCAAAATTATCTCCTAGTGAGCTTAAGTGTTCACTAATCTGCATGGTGACTGGTTTTGTGCTATCCCATTTCACATCGCCTACTGATGGGAATGTTTCTTGAAAGTAGAAGAGAATGCACAATATTAGTGAGCCAAACTTACATGTGTTTGACTTTGCATTCCTAATAGTCTTCAAATTATCTTCTAACTTGTTCAGTAGAAGTTCAGATAAGTCCAACTGTGTTCCATTCTTCACAATCTTGTAAGCTATGTCTACTGCACTAGATGCTATGTTGTTCATCATGCTGGCTTGAAATAATTTGTAGCCTAGAACACATGTACCAAATTTCATCTCATCATCGGTAAAGGTGGAAACCTGCAATCCCTTGTCATCCCATTTGGCTCCTGTGATCTTTTCAGTCTCAGCCTTTGGTGGGTTCTGTTGACGGGGTTTTGTTGACCGGGTCCGCCAACAGTCATAAGTTGTCACTGGGTTCCGAGGAAACCGGCCAAATTTGCCTGCAAAGGTTGTCCGGGGGAAATAAATCCTCCGGGCCTTCAAGCACCTGGGTGTCGGGTCACGACGGTGCGGGGCTCGGTTGGGAGAGGTGACTATTTTCGAGGGGGATAGCTGGTTTCTTCAACTCATCCTCTCTGGAGATTCAATAGAGTGGGGTTCTCCCTAGCGTTCTATACTTATCAAATAAAGTGAAAAGATCCTGCAGGGTTAGAAACGCTTCATCTAACTACAGTCATGTTGAAATGTCCGGAACATCAATAATACTCTGATAAACTACACTAAATACCGAAGAAACACACAACCATCAGCTAGCATTTTATCAGTAGCGGGAGTAAAGAGTTCGTTAATCTACTTTAACATACCAGAGTAAAAGACATAAAGAACATTAAAACATGAAATACCATGAACTCAGAAGCAGGAATGCCAACAACATCATTGAAAAGAATTCTTCCTTCTTTATTAATGTTCCTTCCAGCAAGCACTAGTGCGTGATACAATGGTGGCCCCAGGGGAGCATCTAACTATTGAGAACAGAACAATGGAGCATTGAGCTCTGCAACTAAAATGAGAAATTACTTTGCTATTGCTATGGACAACAAAATCATCAATTTAGCCGACCCCTGGAAATGGGTCGAACTGCCTATTTATACAACTTCCTTCTAACCCTAACCCTATTTACATCATGTTCCAATAAAATACAATATCTGGGGGCCGGTACTACCTGCGCCACCCTACAAAAGACCTAGAGATGGAATAGGTCTGCCATGTCAGAAGAATACGACAAGAAACTACATCGGAAGAATCAGTCTCGAGAAGAGAGCTAGAGAGGAGAAGGAAGAAAGTAGGTCCCCCAGGGACCGAGGCTACATGCCTCATAAATGGGAAATGCGGCGCCCTGTCTCCAATGTGCCAGATGTACCTCTGAGCGGTGCCTTGAGAAGACCACCCTGTCAGAAAACCAACTGCCGAGCCGACGCCCCTTGATGTGGCCAACTACTCTCTGACAGTCTTTATTAACCACCTCTAAAAGTGACCAGTCGGCCCCGAGGACCGGGACTCCGGGATCCGGGAACTTACGTCCCCAAAGAATAAAGAATGCCCAATACTTGACTTCTCCCCAGCCTCCAGAGAAAGCTCAAAGTTTCTTATTATCATTGAAGGCCTGGAGGAGGTGGGAGATGCCATCTTCATCTATATCTTTTAGGCTGGCCCTTCTGTGCCTGGCCACTTCAACCTGTTCCCCCAGGTCTGGAACATTTTCTTTGAATTCATCCGCCACCCTCACCGCGTCATGCCCCTTAAGTATCATATCAGTTAATTTCACCATTTGGGCCCCATCTATCCCCTCTGGGGATTGATACTAGGAATTCATTATCTCATCAAAACTCCCCAGAATTGAATCTTTGGGGGTATAAGTATCTGTGCTAAGGGGATCAGCCCCGGAAGCCTTTATCATAAAAGACTTGTATAAATTAGAAGAATATTTTATAGTATTTACCCTTTCTTGCAAGGACTCCACTAGTTGCTTGGTTACCTCCAATGTGAGGTCAAGTCTGGACTGCTGAGTTCTTACAAAATCAAATGATTCTTCACCCAGAATTCTAGACTCAGAAATCATGTCTTCTCCCAAGGTAAGGAGCTCTTCGAGCTCCACCTTCCACACTTGGTAATTTTCGGTGTCACTCTCCCACTGCTCAATAAGCACTTCCGCCTGATGAATAACTTGTCGGGCCGTGTAAAAACCTGGGAGAGTGGACACCAGGAAACGCCGAGTGTTTCCTATCTGCAGGGCGACCCACTCGTCCACTGCTTGGGCTTTCTTTTTCATTACTCGCAGGGAGTCTATGTCACTCTGCGGTAATTCTCCTGAGGTGGAGGCCTCAGGAGGAGCGGTATTGATTGGTTGAGCCAGCTCAGTAAGCAACCCCATAAGGTTTGCATTCTTTTCCTTTTCAGCTTTGAGCCTCTGGGCTTCCTTTTCATATCGGGCCTCTACTGCCTTTGCTGCCTCCTTCAGCAAATCTACCTCACCTTGCTTTCCTCTTTTGCCTAGGAATACCTCTACAACATTGTAGTCTGCAGGATCTGTGGTTGCTTCATCGGCGTCTGGAGGAGGTGTTTCCACAACGACAACTGTTTCTTTGCCCGACCCAGTTTGAAGAGTATGAACTGTCTGGGCTTTCTTGGCCTTGGGCGGGGCCTGGGCTTGGGCCATCATTTCGGCCAAGGAGAGAGAAATCATAGGGTTGGACGGAGCCTTTCTTTTCCTGCTCTCTACCAGCCACTGAGGGGGGAGGGGTGGCCTTCCTGCCATAATTTGTTCCCTTGATTCTTCCCCCGTGTTTTGTGGCTACGACTCCTCGGTGGCATGGACCTCATCCGTCCTTCCTGCCTCAACTTCCTCTGCAGCAATATTTTCTTTATCAACCCCCATCTCCTCAGCCTTGTCCTGTATGTCTATTGCTGGGTCTGGACCTTGGTAGGATTCTTCGGGGATTTCTTCTTCAAGTTGTTCTTCTTCTTCTGCCAGGGTTTCTTCCTCTGTCGCCAGTAGGGGAGGTATCAGGCCGAGATTCATTGTTTGGGCCGCTGTGATAACCTGCCCGAAGGTTGCTCCCGGGAGTGGCCCTTGGAACGTGGCGGCTAGGGTTACGGTTATTCCTGAAGGTCTGGTTCCCCCAGCAGATGCCATTTGTTTTCCTTGCTTTAGTTGGTCCACTCCCGGACCTTGCATCTCTTGAGCCCTAGGGATAATCTCTGGTTCTGGCTCTTTTTCTTCTGCCTCCTGCTCCTGTGCAGGTTCTTGTTCCAAGTCTTCTTGGTTTGTAGCCTCTTATTCTGTCTCCGGGACTTCTGTCTCTGCTTGTGTATTGTCCCCTTGCAGATTTCTGAACTCATCAGTTGCAAATACATCAAACTCCTCTTCCAGAGGGGGACTGGCTGGGACCTCTGCGGGTTCTGCTTCTTTCTCTGGTTCTAGGGAACTTGAAGAAAGGACCTCAACTTGTTGGGGTTGGGACGTACCTAACCCTGGCTCTGCCTTAGGCTTCTTATTAAGCCTCTTCCTTTTGCGGGCAATCAAAGGTGGCCCCGCATCGGCTATTTCTGCCACTTCCATGGGATCCACCCCCGTTGCCTTCACCATTAGGGCTGCCAGCGACGGGGAGGAAGAGGGATGAATTGGTCTGGCCATGAGCGGGGGAGTGGCCAGCCTCATTATTAACTTCTCCCTCATCTACTGGGAGGCTGCAACAGATTTCTTGATCTTCTTCTGTATAGGGACTTGTTGCGCGGGAGGGGTCGTGTCTATACCTTTTCCCTTATCTGCACCCTGTGAAGAAGTCCTGGCCCCTGGGGTCAATTTGGGTCCTGGCTGTGGTGTTAACTTTGGCGCCGGTCGGGGAGCTTGATGAATACTCCCGGGGCACACCCTCTTGAAATAGGCATGACTTCGCTCGACCACCTCCCTAGTGAAGTCTTCAATCGTGGGCCCCTCTTGGGCAGCCCAATCCATTGCTGGCAGAGCCATTTTATCAATCCCCTTGGCCTTGTACTGGGGGTCGATGGTGGGGGCGGTGTCCGAGAAATTCTCTGGGAACCTCTAGAGTCTCAACAGTTGCATCATTCTGGCCGTCATCCTGACATAGTGCCGGCTTCGCACCTCCACATCATCTTGGAAATCTTCCCAGAAGTCCTCCATATGTATATGATGGGGCTCTGAAGCCCGGGGCATTGCCGTTGCTATTTTCCCATGCGGATCAAAGTTCTTTCGCGCCAGATAGAATTCCTGCAAGTTATAACTTTTTAGCTCATTGTCTGCCTCCTTCGCAGTGGCCAGACTACAGGTGTAATTCCCACAGGTGATTGGGAATGGAATGTTGGGTATCTTTTTGAGGGCAAAGAGGGTATGCACCTCCATCAACTGCCTGCAGTATTCCAAAAGTATGATCTTGTCCCCACAGTGTTTGGGCAACAAGTAGGGTTTCCCAGAGAAGTCGGCGACCCTAATGTATGTATGCTGTTGGAATTGAATATAATAATGTCCATAATTTTGGACCAAGTTCATTGCCTCTAAGGACAGGGGGTATCCGGCATCCCGGGTGGGGGTAAGAAGATGGTAGTAAATGAACGAGTCGTTTACCTGGCAGAAACTGGGAAAGCTGGCCTCCCATTGAATCTGTGGGAAATGGTCTGACGGTGCTTTTTGTTTCGGGCCAATCCCGAGCACGCCATCTGTAAGTAGGCCGTTGGAGTGGGGCCTCTGTTGTGCTAGGACCCAGAAGACATAAGAAGACATATAGAACTTCTTCTTCCTGTCCAGTTAAAGAAACTGGGAGTCGACGTGATTAGAGATTATTGCGGCCCAGTCGAAGAATTCTCCCTTGGTGGAGATGCCGAGGAGGAAATAGTACATCCATTTGGTAAACTCCTGGGCGGAGGGCTGCCCAAATACTCGGGCTAATGCTATTATCCCCATCTGGATGCTCTCCTTGAATTTTGAGCGGGGGATTTCTATCTTCACCCTCTTTGGGTCCCTCTTTGGGGCCTTAAGCTAGTGGGTATTCATATACACCCAGGTAGCATCCTCCAGTTGTGTAAACTGAGCCAAGGCATCAGTCCTTGTAACTACTATGGCTCTGTCGAATTGTGGGATTCCTAATCCCACCCGGAATGTGTCTGGGTCGAGGGATACCAGAGGAGTTGGGTATCCTGTGGGTTCTATGGCCGCAAGCATAACAACCCGAAAAGAGGAGTTGTAGTTGGTCTATAGCGTCAGGATAAGCTCTGGAGACTGCACGGAGCACGGGAAGCAAGCTTCCCAGAGGATCCCAGAACCTCCGATGTTGATCGCTAATTGATCTCCAGCTTGTCGCTGGATGTGCATCACTTTTACCAAGGCCTACATCTCTGCCCACGTTCTGACGCTGGTGTCGGTTATAAGTTTAACCTTGGACTCAATCTTTGAGCCCGTAATGATGTTGTTCTGCACGAACTTCATGGTGAGGGGCAGTTTCTCCAGGGCCCTTTCCATTTTGGATTTTACAGCTGCCTTGGTGGTCATTGAAGGAAGTTCTGGACTTCCGGGCGGAGAGGATGCAGATGCTTCAGACATGATTGATAGATGAAATCTGGGAACCTGCAAGGCAGAGCGACCGTCAGAATATTTTTATCAAAACAAAATAGTTACTCCAGGGTCCAGAGATCTTACCACCGCGACATTTGCTTTTCCTGAAAAGTTAGTTTCATGCAAAGATACCCGAAAAGCAAAACACATCGTAAACTTAAAATCTTCATTAAACATCTGGGCCCGGGGATCTTATCACACTAGGTGAAGACACAGGATGGATGGTGGTAAGAGACCCGAAGCCTGGGGAAACGACCATTAGCGAGAATATGTAAAAAGCCAAGTCATCACACCCATGTGGGCGCCACGTGCGGAGGTATTAAATGGAAGTTATGGCGATGACGGCGGAGCCAACTATCTGAACGCGCAAAAAGGGAAGGCCACTTGGCTAGGATTGATTGTGCACATGGGACATAAATGAGGTTCTGACAGACTTCATGGAGGAGAGAGAAAACTGCCTGTTTGAAACCAGCCGAGAGCCAAGCTTCAAACAGGTGGTTTTCTGCCTCGAAGCGAGCTCGGAGGCAGAAAACCAGACACAGAGGTGACTCGACCAGCTTGCTTAGCCACCCGAAAGGATATACATGGAGCCAAGGAATATATATAGACTATGTACAGCCAAGCACACACATATACATGAATATACAACGCGGGACGATGCCCGTGGGAAAACCAGACAAGGCAGAAACATACATACAACTATTTACAAACTTTACAGAGAGACCACCTCCGCGCAGAGGGCGGACAACCCTCTGGCAGAGCCGACCCACCAACGGGAAGCAGAATTAGAAGACAACAAACCAGACACGACAGAGAAACAAGACAAAATAGGGCAAACAAAAACCAAACAGAACCAAATAAAACCAAAGAGCGGAAGCAAAAATAGAGAATCAAAAAAGTGGAAACACCTACCTAAGAATGCAGAAGGCGGAGGAAAGGGAGGATTTACCACACGAGATCGAGTTGCCGAACTGTCAGAGTCACCACCATGAAGCACTTGCAGTTGTCTGAGAATGACAAAAGATGTTAAGCGTTGATTATCATAAACTTTCTGCAAATGCTTTGTTAATCGCTTTTGAAATCGCTCTCTAATTCGCTCTAAGTGCTCGAAGGTTTTAATCACGGTAAATGTGAAAGTGACAGATAATCTATATTTATACCCGCGGTAAAAAGGTAATCCTCCCCCTTTCGGCGATCTCCGGACAAGCAAAACCTCCGGACTCCGGGCCCGGGGATTCCTCATGATAATATCCTTAAGAACATCATGACGAATAATCTCGGAGTCCGGAATCTGATTTCCAACAAAAGGCAACCTCCGGGACCGGAGTCCCGGAGATGGAAAGTAAACAAACAAGACACAACACCAGGGAAGAAAACCCCGGAGAAAAGAAAACAAAAAGGGAAAGAAAGACAAGGCAAGGCCACAAGCAAAAACAAAGAAAAGGGGGACCCAACATTTTGCACACAAAATGTAGGGACGGGGATGCAGGGCATAACAGGTTCTTTAATGCTTTTACCTTCTCGGTTACAGGGTAACTGATGACTTCATGGATAACATCTTGGGTTATCATCTTTAGTTCATCTAGCCAAATTTTATGATTGTGCATTCGACTCAGTACTAACCGAATTCACTCAGATTTGAAGACCTTCGGGAATAATAGGGAATTAGTGAGCCCTTTCACTTCTATATGTTTATGCTCATCTTTTAATGTTCCATCTTCATTGCATAGCTTCTTATAAGCTTTTTCAACCTCTGAATCACCTATTTCTGCAATCTTGTAGTGTATAAATGCTCGAACGTCCTCGACGAGAAAAACCCTAGCAGGTATTCGCGAGAATGCTCTAACATTGTTGGGTTGTAAGGCAACATCAGGGTGAATCTTGTAGTGTGGTTCCTCACATGCCAAATTCTTGATGAGCTTAAACTCATCCTTCTTAGTGTTCTTCGATTTTACAGGTCTTGAAGTTGTAGCCATTTTCAGATTTAGGGCTTTCCGTGAAATACACAAAATAGAGTTGTCGGTTGTCATAGAACTTACTGTATACACTAGTTATTGTTTCTGATATGCTTTGGAGTGTTGGTGGTTGAGTTGTGGTTGCTCTGTGATCCTGTCACTTTCTGATCAAAAATCACTCTTGTCGCTTTGCTCTAGTCGTTGTGAACAATGAGTCCGCTCTGTCACCCTTTTATAGTCGTTTGACCTAAAAAGTGTGTCATTAATCATTAACAAATCCTCGGTGTGTTAAGACAAAGTTTTTTGGTTAAGACTTCAACTTGCCTTCGGTGAAAACATGACGTTTTGGGGCGGTCGTTATACCTCTTGCTTTTACCGACGGGTTTCAGTATTGCAAACAACTTTTTCACTTTGCTCGGTTACCGATGAGGCTTAGTTTACACTTAGAAAATTTTCTTTCTTATGTTAACTGATGCTTCTTAGTAAGTGTAGGCAGTCTCAGCTTTGAGTGTGTACCGACGGATTTTGGTATGTATGCCCACTAGCATAGTTATCATAGATTTTAACAAGTAATACCATGATGCATCTTTACTTATGCTAATTTGGTATTTTATCAACATAATATGGAATTGATGTAAAATAATAACTTGGGGTAATGCAGTTCCATACTTACTTGTTCTTCTTAGGTGGGGGTGGTGATGTCACCAGATCCATTGGATGGGGTGTCACCATTTGCATTGCTCGGTCCAGCTTTATCATTGTTTGAATATTTTCTCCACATTTTGTCTCTTTCTCTCTGGATGTCTTCAATGGTGTTTCCATTGGGATATGTGTCAATTTATGTCATTCGGTCTATATAGTCTTTCTTGAGATGACCAACTTTATGACATTGTAAGCATACCATTTTGGGGTTAGTCTAGCCTCTAGACTTTCTACTCCACTGTTTCTTGACCTTTAGGCTTCCATGCTTGCCTTTTCTTTTTCCAGGATTCAAGAGTTGTGTGCCCATTCATTTTTCAAGTAGGACAGTATTTGTCCATGTAGGTTTCCTTCTTTGGTTGTTTCATCTCAGACTTACATTCATATGCTTTATGTCCTTTCTTGTTACATTTATAACAAAATCCTATGAATGAAGATGTAGATTTAGGAATACCTTTCATTTTGCCTCTACATACATTTGATGTATGGCCTTTCTTTCCACAGTGATTGCATGTAAGATCTCTTGGTCTTGAATTTGTATATAGATTCTTTGTCTTGCATCATCTATTTATAACATGGATTGACATCATCAAATTTCATGAAAAACAATGTTAACTCTAAGATCAGGTTTACAACTTTTACCTTGATCTCCTAGTCTATGTGTTTTAAATTAGTTAGACTGATTAAAGAACTTACATTCATGTTTCTTGTCCCTAAAGAAATGGATTTAAAAACAAATCAAGATTATATAAACAGAATAAGACTGCTTTATCTGACATGGAAGTCAGATCCACCTTTTGCGAGCTGCAACTGACTCTCGATTTCTAACGGTCAGTTATGCTCTGAAATCAGTTGACTGTATTTCGGTTTTGTTCTCTCGGTTTTATCTTTAAATGTCTCTTTGGTCTGCACTATGTCCTGCACATTGGGTTCCTCTTTATCCTTTTGACTTTTCATTTTTGGTGTACACACAAATTTGTGTTGTTGGTTCTCTCTGTACTTGGTCATTTTTGGTGATCTCTTTATATCTAATATTTGGTTTGCTCTTTGTCGTGTCTTTTGGTGTATGCTTACCGAAAGTGTTGTTTTCATACTAATGGAAAATTAATTTCATCAAGGTCTTACTTGTGTGGATGTTTAAATTATTATTACTATTTGATTACTATAGTTTTAATAAGTGGAAAGTTGTATTATATCGATTCAATCCCTCCTCACCCACCCCCTCACACTCCTCTTAGTATAAGTGTGCATGTTTCTTTATTTGGTATCAGAGTGGGTTCCTTATATAAATACCAATTGCTTGAAGGGATATCTAATAGAATGCATGGTCAAGAAACAATCATATGGTTTCTCATCAAACTAAGTGCCTCTATTTGATGGAAAAAATTATACATTTTTGAGCATAAGGATGGAAACATATTTAAATACATGCCCTAGGGTAGGAAATTTGGCAATATGTCAAATCAAGCTATAGAACTCCTACTACTCCCCGAACACATCAAGCCAAAAAAAGAGGAAATGAGAATAATGCAAAAGCCAAGAATAAAATATTACATGGTCTAGCCAAATCTGAATTGTAAAGGTCATGCATTGAAAATTAATGAAACATATTTGGGATAAGTTGAAGAATATTTATGATTGGAGATGATAAAGTAAAGAAAGAAAATTTGTAGACACATTGACAACAATTTGAAAGATTCAAAAAGAAAGAAAAGGACTAGAAAAAAAGTGCATCTTGCTCCGTGTTGATGAGATCATTAACATAATAAAGGGTATTGGTGAAATAATTGATAAATATGTGATCGTTCAAAAGATACTAAGCCTTTACGCAATATATTTGATTCCAAAGTGTTAGTGATTGAAGAGATGAGAAATGTAGAAAAAATGACAAAGGATGAGTTGCATGTGACCCTCATTGCATTTGAAATGGGGATGAAGAAAGACCATCAAAATGAGAAGCAACCTTCAAAGTATCTAGAAGAACAAAGAACAAAGGTTCAAGAAAAATTCAAGTGAAGAAGAGGAAGCATATCTTGCAAGAAGATTAAAGGATCCACCAAATGTAAAGGTAACTATGCTCTCAAAAGCTTTAACTATGTCAACATAGGTCATTTTTCTACCAGATTTCTACAGGGTGAAAGTGAAAGTAGTGAATAAGAAGAATAATATAATGAAAATGGAAAATAAAATAAAAATAATTAAGCAAGAAGTACACTCAAGGAAAACCCGTCAAGAAGAACTTCCAAAGACACAAGAAGAGCATATATGCTTGAGGGAGTAATAACACATTTGAAGAAAGTGATGAGAGATATTTGGAAAGTGATAGCGAATTTATTTATTCATGGCCATGAAAGAGAAAGAAGAATAATCTCTAATATGTGGAGATAAAGGAAATGAAAATATCGAAAGTAAGGAAGATACTACAGAACTTGAGGAAGAACTTAACGTCACCATGGATGAAATCAAAAGACTCAATAAGTGGAATTCAAAGTTGAAGGACCAAATTCAAGAAGATGATGAAAAATCCAAAAATATTATTACTAATTTGGAAACTCAAGATGAAGAATAAACACACCTACTAAAGGAAAAAGAGTCTGAGCATGAAAAGCTTGAATCTGAACTTGTTTCTTTGAGGAAGGAATTGGAAAATACTGAAGATCAACTTAGAAAAAAGAAGAAATTTGAAATTTTTGTAGAGATATTAGAAAACCTTATCAACTTGCAAAGATCACCATTTATTAAAAGTGGACTTGATTTTGATGGAAGCAGCTCACAAACTACAAAGAAGTTGGAAAGTAAGAATTATGTTATAGCCCTTAAAAGTTCCAACAAGGAGGAAAACAAGAAGTGGATGAATAAAGAAGAGAATAAAAGAAAAACAATAAAAAAATAAAACAAGGAGGATAAAGTCTTATAGTTTCTAGAATTGACAAGGACAACCAAAAATGGTCCTTCCCTCAAATACTTTCACACACAAACAAGTTCAACTATTCCTTTCATGGCTATTATTTTTCGTGCAATAAATAAGGTCATAGAGAAATAGATTGTAGAGTCCATAAAATATATGGTTTCAAATTTTCCAAAAGTAAATTCAATTAATATATTCCTCAAATGAATTATAATGTCATGTTCTATAAGTGGAACAATTTTGGGCACATAAAATATTTCTACAAATGTACTTTTTTTGAGCCCCAAAAACAAAATAAGGTGGATATACATGACAAGAAAATGAATCAAATAAAATTTGGAAAAAGGAGAAAGAAATTAAGGAAAGGAGAAAGAAATTAAGGAAAGATGCATGCTTGTACAAGTTGCACTACATGCCCAAGACAATAAAGACCAATGGTATGTTGACAGCAGTTACTCCACCCACTTGACTAGTGACAAAACAATCCCCTCTCTAAAGAAAGTGTATGAAGGAAGAGTAAAATTTAGGGACAAAGCTATGAAAAATATAAAAGGTAAAGCCACACTTAGTATAGAAAATGGAATAACTAAAACTAAGGATATCTTATATGTTGAAGGATTGAAGCATAATATCCTAATTGTGACTCAAATGTATGACCGCGGACACACCTTAATGTTTCATTTGGGAGGATGTAAAATCATCGAAAATAGAAAATTGATAGTTGATGCTTATAGAATAGATGATAATCTATACTTTCTCAATGAAGTCAAAAGTGAGAAATTCTATATGAGGAAAGAAGATGAATGTTGGTTATGGCACAAAAGAATGAGACACCTAAACTTTGAAATCATTGTGAAAATCAACAAGAAGTGAGTTGTAAGGGACATGCTGAAGATAGGAAGGACTTCAAATATTATTATTAAATAGTGTCAATGCAACAAATAAATAAGGAAAATATTCAAATCTAAGGAGAATCCTACAAAAAAACTTGTTCACAGTATTTTTTTTGGGCCAACAAGGCAAATTTTTTTGCAAGGTGAGAGTTATTTCGTGTTGTTTATTCATGATTAATCTAGGATGACTTTGTTAGGTTTTCTTAAAGAAAGATCTAAATAATTTGAGAATATTAGGAATTCAAAGCCTTATTAGAGAATGAAATAGGGTCGAAGATCAAATGACGTATATCTTAGAGGGGAGGGCAATTTACCTCGAATGAATTTAGAGAATACTATAAATTGTATGAGATAAAGAGAAAATATTTAACTGTAATAACTTCACAACAAAGTGGAGTAGTTGAGAGGAATGTTAGTGTAGCTGTTTCAATTATTGGTTTTACTGTTTCTATAAATGCACAATATAATTGCACTATAATGCATTGTTTTAAATACTCCTTTGAGTATGAATAATAATCAATCATCAAAAATTATACTCTATCATTTGGTATCAGAGCCTCAATGAAGGATCAAAAAATGAGAAATGAGGTTAATATGTGTGTTGGTGGTCTTATGGAGTTGTAAAGAATATATAGAATTTGCAGTGGTGTGATTAGATGCTTGTGATCATAAAATTATGACCATATGGTGGTGTTTCTAGCCATGTAAGAGAGTGGATCAATAGATATTGTAACCACCCTAATTTGGTCTGCTCTGACCATAGACCCTATTTGCCCTAAGTGTGATCATACCCCTAATTATGTCAAGAAAATTCTTCAATTTATTGGCATAATTCATTTAAATCAAATTTAATCTCCTAAGTTATTTAATCACTAAATTACATTAATTGCCTTGGCCAATCAAATCAAATCAATTCAATTCTATCAAAACAAATCAAAAACATGGCTAAGGTAATTAATTAAAAGGAATTAAATAAAATCCTAATTACACCTCATCACTTGCAAAAGAAAAGTCAATCCCCTAGCCTAATTAATTTAATTAATTGGCTATAGTCCTGATTAATTATCAAAAGCAACCAAAAGCTTAAATAATTAATTTCCCCTATTATTGAATGAATGTATTATTTATATAATTCAATTCATTAATATTCCCTTTAACCCCTAACCTAACCTATCTCAACCACCTTAACCCTGGGTTTGAACTAATCCCAACCTCTTCACCCATGCTAAGCCTGATTCTAATCTTAATCCCATCTTAACCCTCTCCCTAATGATGTCACATTCCTAATCTTTGGATTAGGAATTCAACTCATTCCCCAAAGTCAACTTTCTCAAGCTCCCCTTCCCCAAAGTCCACTTTCTCAAGCTTGGTCTTATACCCTCACCATGCCTCATTAATGCTCTCATAAATGCATCATTAATTCTTAAAATCCTCACCCATGCCTCATTAATGCTCTCATAAATGCATCATTAATGCTTAAACTCCTCACCCATGCCTCATTAATGCTATCCCTCATTAAGGCTCTTACACCTTCATTAATGGCCTTATCTCTCCTCTCACTCCTGATTTCTTCTATAAATAGAATGAGTTTTAAGCTCAATGGCCCCCTGATTTTGGATTGTTGAAAGCATTCTTATGTTGTTCATATTATTAGAGATCTATATTGCATTTTAGCTTTCTTATTTTGCATTGTTATAATCTTCAATTTTAGATCTTATAATGCATATTTCTTGAGCATGTAGATTAGTTTCATTTAAATCTTTCATTATGGGTTGTATATGTCATGCTGATAAATGCATAATCTGAGGGCAATTATAGCATTTTTCACACTCCTCCTAGATAGGAAGCAATAGGTCAATTTTAGTGATTGATATGCTTGCTAACTCTTGTTTTTCACTAATACAATGACTTATTAAAGTGTTGTGTTGCAGCTAACAATTACACAAAATAACACACACATTTCTGGTGCCCACCGTGGGGCTGTGGGGCGAGATGGAGGTAGAGATGGTGGGAGACATGGGAGAGATGCTAGGCACCCTCCTCCTGACAAGGGACAGGGTCTGAATGATCAGGATGATGCTGATGATAGGGGTGGAGGTGCGGTGGGTGTTGGAGAGAGCGCCAAAAATAGTGGGAGTGGTAGACAGACTCATCTTAGATTTATTGCTCCTAAAAGGGATCCAGGTCCTTTGTTGACTAGAGATCAGCAGAGATAGAGACAGTAGTAGTAGGATAGGCCACATGATAGACCTTCAGGGAAGGATACATGCAGGGGTCCAGGCCAAGATGGTGATGCATTGACACAGTGTGAGCATGAGCGAGAGAAGCTTAGATCATGGATCACTACATTAGAGTCTCTTATAGTAGATCGAGAGAGATAGCTTTAGCAAGTTAGAGAAAATAGAGACACACAAGTTGAGCGCCTGAGATCAGAGAGAGACATACAGGCTCGTACTGTGGTACACCAGGGACATAGAGCCACATACTATTATGCTCTATATCATGTTGTAGTGCCAAAGGGTCAGAGAGCACCTTCGTATTCACAGATTGCACAACAGTCTGAGGGGGTGATGCCTCCACCAGCTCCATTTGTACCACCTCCTCCTCCTCCAGATCAGGGAGAGAGTGGCAGTCAGTCCTGATACTGCATTTTTGTCATATGTTTGAGATTATATTGTATATCTGGATCCTTCTGAGATCATTCTTTTGTAATATGACATTTATACATGTATATATAATTCATACTGATACTCTAATGCTCTTTTTGTAGACAGTTCCATATTTTTGATCTGAATCATATTTGATATATCTAAGATAGCTATTCCCGATCTTGATATGTTCATGTATTCTTTTCTTGCACATGTGATTATGATCTTGGTCTCTTGATTTGTTAGATTAGATATGTGATGACATCATTTATTCTCATTTGATTTATTACTGATATAAATGTGTTTCAAACGATACTAAGTGAATATGCAAATGAATGTTTTTGAGTTTTTTCTTTATGAAAATAAATGTATGGATGCACTTAGGATGTAAAATTAAATGCAATGCTTGAATGCTTTGTTTTTGTCTTTTGCTCGTTCTCATTTATGAATGTAAAATGTATGTCATGGATATGCAATGACATGAATATCAGTAATATTGAAGTATGTAATCAACTTAGATTTCAAATGAATCAAGAATTTATTTTAAGCTCAAGTTCTTTTTATGCTATTCTTTGAAAAATGAATCATGTAATCTTTAAATGCATCTACATGCAGACTCCTAGGACTGTCACTGATTTGTATATATTGTAGAATTTTATCATCATTGGGAATTTTTGGTAACAGACATCACCTGATAGTACAACTGTCACTAATACCCACTGATATTATGAAAGTATGAATACTATGTGTATTGGATGCTATGTCAAAAATAAACGTAAGCATCAAGGAATAGAAGCTAGGACGACAAGTTAGTTATCTCCTTTTGATGTTTAGAATCAGTTTATGTTCAAGTGTAATGTAAGATATGTGACCCGTAATAACCTTGAAAATTCATATCCTTGGGTACATCATGTAGCGTACACCTTAGTGAGAATCTGGGTTAGAAAAAAAAAAAGGAAATTGTTTCAACCTCACTGTAGTTTACACATAACAAGGATCGAGATATATGCAGCTATCCACTCATGTTGGCAGCTCTTACCATAAACATCCAAGTTAGGTGAAATTTATAAGATCATTTGGAAAAATCACCATACATAGAAATCCAAGAAACCGTTATGCCCCTGTCCTTATGACTCTTTGTCTCTGAATAGACATCATGGAGTTACTCGGAAGACATAACAATAACCAATTGAGAATCAATTAAAGAAAATTTATAATCCCTTAGATGCCCCTAGTATGAAACATCATGGGAACATAAAAGATTCATAACCAAACCAAGATCAAGCTATGTGTTTAAGTAGTATTGAGAAATACTGTTGATTCATTTTTTAAAGCGCAGTAGAGATTCATCAATCAGAATTTTCTATTTACGCAATATGTTTTCATGTCTGAGTATATGTGAGCTTAATGGTGTTAGCCATTGCAATCCAATGTAGTGTTTAGAAACACTGGTTGATTAAAGTGTTGAGAAACACTAGTTCATTTTTTATTAAAGTGTTGAGAGACACTAGTTCTTTTAAGTTCAGGATTAAAGTGTTGAGAAACACTAGTTTGATGTCTATTGCAGGTAGGTGGTGTTGAAGAAACACCTTTGTTTGTGAGAGTGACATTTAAGTTTTGGTATTGAGAAATACTATTTTTAGAGGCGAACCATCCTAGACAAGACACTTAAGACAACCTAGCAGATGTAAAATGACCATGCTAGCAAAGACGCCCGCGGTGTATAATGACTATTCCTAAGATGTAAATGCAGAAAAATCCCAAACAAGGATAGGACATTTGTTAGGAATCAGAGTCACCAAATAGCACAGGTGCAAGTATGAAGGTTTAGTATCGTTAGTGTATTGATAGATAGAGCACAGAGTTTGAGTGACGCCTATTTTCCAAGTTTTCACCACTCGGAAAAGATTTTTATTTTTTCTACCAAGACGTGTATTTGCTAGGTTTTCATCAAGGCACTTTATTCCTTTTTCAATTTTTTTTTTAAATCTTTTCTTTTTTAATTTTTTTGTAGTATCAAGGCGCCTATTTGCCAGGTTTTCACCAAGGATACCTTTGTTCAGGACTTTTTCAATTGGTAAAATATTTCGAGGAGTTGATTCAACAGCTTATCCAACATTACTGCTACAATATACAACATGATGTAACCATGATGGACTTGTGTAACACAAAGAAAATAATTGGTGAATCCTTTACACACTTTTTACAAAGGTGGAGGAAAATATTTGCAAGGTATTCAAGAGCTATTCTCAAATCAGAGAAGATGGAAATATTTATTAATAACTTGATACCTGAATTAAACTATGCATTGCAAATGCAGGATTCACCCAGCTTTGATAGGATGATCAAAAGTGCCATCCATATTGAAGAGGTAATGTTTAAGAAAGGAGAAATCACTCTCCAAAGTGATGAATCAACCATGGACTTCTAAACCTCAACAGACATTCACTCCTTTGGGAGAACCTCTTGAGATAGTGTTGAAAACACTCTTGGACAAAAAAGTTCTTACAATCTCGGATTCGAAACCATGGGAACTAGAAGTCAAACCAAGATGGTGGGATGACAATTCTTATTGTGTCTTTCACAAAAACAAGGGACATAAGACTAGTAGTTGTCTTAAACCCAAACATGTTATACAAGAACTTATTGAAGGAGGAAAGATCAAAGTGGAAGGACACACCACTAATGAAGACCATATGGCATTTAAAAAACCCTTCCCTAACTATGAAAAAGGGGAAACCTCTAAAGAAAAAGGAAATGAAGTGAATTATTCCTAGTCCAATAACGATAATGTGATCAACATGTTGGACATTAAAACCAAATCAATCAATGTGATCACTATTAAGGGTGCTAAAGACACCTCAATACAATCAAACATGGTGACTCACAGTCAAGCACAAGTCACAATCAAAGGAGCACAATCCTCATCCAAACAAGCAACCTCCTCTAAAGTACCTATTATCACACTTGTAAAACCAGCAACAAGAAGACAAACAATTACCATACCTTAAAAAAACTATAACTTGGTGGATCAATTGCAACGAACCTCTCCTCAAATTTCCATATTTGAGTTACTAAAAATCTCCTCAGAGCATAGAGAAATTCTCAAACAAGCCTTACATTCTGCAAATGTTCCCAAAGACATTTATGTAGACAAGTTCTAGGAAATGGTAAATCATATATCAGCCCCACATTACCTCTCTTTTTCAGAAGAAGATGATAAATCCTTGACACATCCGCATAACCAACCCCTTCATATTGAAGTCCTGATTCACAAATCTCGTGTCAGACATGTATTGATAGATGGAGGTGCAGGGTTGAACATATATACTCTCAATCTAAAAATAAGTTAGGCCTTTCAGAAAAAACCATTGATTCAAGAAGAAATATCGTTATCAAAGCTTACGATGAAGAAGAAAGATCATCTAAAGGCCTCATTGTCCTACCAATCAGAATAGGACCAGTTGAAAGAAATGTGATATGTCAAGTTATCGATCTACCACTGGCCTACAACATACTATTAGGAATACCTTGGATCCATGAAATGCAAGAAGTACCATCTACTTGCCACCAGTGTATCAAATTCCCACATAATGGGGTGGAAGTAAATATTCCTACCAATGCCAGTTATACTTGCAACAATGTTAAAGCAGACAGTATGGTCCCTCATAACAAGGAAGTTCCAAAAGAAACTGTACTTGGAACTACTAAAAACATGGTCATGAAAATCTTTGGAAAGACCTTAAAACTTGAAGAAACTAGTATGGGAGAATACAATCTAGACATGACATCATCATTGACAAAACTTCCAGTGTCTCCAAGATCTTATGGAAAACCTTCCCCATCTTTCACACCCACTACATCTAAAGAACAAAAAATTCACAAAGAAACTGGTATTGTTAAAGCATCTACCTCTCAAGAGGATGAAAAAAGAAGAAAAAGAAGTCTTGGCTTGGATTTAAAAGGGAGAACCAAAAGAAAATGAGGTAACACATGTAGAAATATCCCCAGAAAAGTATGGTAAAGGATATGAACTTCTCAAACAAATGGGATATAAATGAAAAGGACCTTTAGGAGGCAAAGGAAAGGGAATTGTTGAACCTATACACATGGAATTCAGAAATACCAAAGATAAAACATGACTAGGTTTCAATAATAAATCTGAAAACCCTACTTCAAGAGATGGTCCAATATTTGATGAAGGAAGTGATGAAGAAGAATAAATAGAACTAGAAAAATGGACCTATGAGAGATTATTGCATGTTGGTATAGAGTATCCTGAATATCAAGGAGAAAGATATGTCCCTAGCTTTGAGACACCACAAGACACTCATGTTCGTTTATTGACACAAGCTACTATTCAAGAAGTAGAGGAAACAATAGAAGACACTCTAGAAGTGCCATTGATATAAACAACTAATGAAGACACACCCCAACAACAAGATTTACATCCTAACTGGGGGTAGCTGGTCACAATTTCACACTTCCTAGATTTACCATACTTTGATCTACAAGTGGCTAATAGAGTACATCAAGTAACTATTGCTGAGTTTCTAAATAGATTAGATGATGAAATGATAGACTCACATGATTATGAATGGGATGTCCTATCTAATGCTACCATGGACATTGAAGTAGATGTGATTCATAAGTTGGCACCGATATTTCAAAGAGGAGAGAGTTCTAACACTTCCGTTGACACTATTGTTGTTCCAGAATCAGATGAGATACCATTACCTAGAATTCTTAATGAAGAAACTGGTGTTTTACTAGGTCTAGAGGACATTATGAGACTACAAGAAATGAGTTCCATTTTGCTGAGAGAAGAAGAAGAAAGCTCAACTGATGAGTGGCTAAAGTTAGGTCCACATATTACTAACAATGACCCTATTAATGACGGTTTAACTCTTGATGATCTAAACACTATAGAAGTAGACTTAACAGAACATGTCTTGTCAGTTAATAGTTTTGATGCTGACGCGATGCTGTCCTTACCAAACTCTGAATTGTTATCCTTGATAAATCCTGACCTAATTGATTGGACTAATTTAGATCCTACTCCTGTCATAAGTTTCCCTAATAACTACACTTTGGTCTGCTATCTAAATGCCTCTGAACCTTATCGTTCTTCCACCAATGCAAGGAGTGTGAACATGTCAGAAGAGGATATCAAGTTTCTTAGTCACAAATTGAAAAATAAAAAGAAGAAAAGAACTGATGGTGAAAACCACGTAGTGTTAGTATCGGATTCTAAAAACGTAAAAAAAGACATATCTGATGGTGAAAACCTCTCAGAGGCACCAAAAGATGAGATTCTTGATATCCTCCCTGAGCACTTTCAAGGAAGATCTTTAGTTTTGATAGAACCTATTGGGACTCAAATTTGAATGCTCGATTTGAGTACCATTTTTTGAAAATTTTGCTAAATCTAGCTCTTATAAATGCTTTTCACGCATATGTAACTGGTTGTATGTTCAAGGCCTATGAGGTGTTTCAGTAGTTTAACACTCTTCATTCAGCATATGTATGCATTCTATGATGTTAAGTTGTTTTCCCGAGTCATTCGGTGAAATCCCATTTTGAGGATTTGCCAAATTTCACAATCCTGCCTAAGTGTCAAACAACGTACAGTAGCCCAATTTGCATTTAAATATCTCACACCCAGAAATGTTTCATGATTTTCCACTTTGGGCATGTTTATTATGCATATCAAAGAACTTATGTTCCAAGTTTCAAGTCATTTTGATATGTTTTGACTAGGTTTCAAACCCCTCAAAGTTGGTAGTTTACTGTTGTCATGCATTGTGTAATTGATCAGAATTCTAGAAGGGCCTGTTTGACAAGTCATATCTTTGACCCAGTTGAACCTAATGATAAAATTCCTTTTACATCATATTTTAGGTGTCAAATAATTCTTATGTTCCATTTTTGATGTCATGACGAATCCGTTTGATCAGTTTGCAAACGTGATTCCGAACATAACTTCTGTTGTTTTGCTGGTTGTGAAAAGTGCAGATTGATCCGTACCCATGTTCATGATGTTATAACTCTGAGAATGTGGTTGGTGAGCCTAAATGGATTGTTCCATTGTGTTTTACTCTAAAAATAATTTAAGTGTGCCAATTTTCACGCCTTGACGAATCCATTTGCACATTTTCCTAAGATCATTCCGTTTGCAAGAATCACTATTTTACTGCGTTGTCCAATTCTGCAAGTCTAAGAGCTTGACTTTTTATGATTGCCAAATCTACCCAGTTATTCATCATGATCTATAATTGTGGATTTATATTCTCTGCATAAAAACAAACCAATGCCCTAGTTTTTAGAACCCCAAGTGACCATTAGCCCAGTTTCCAAAGCGAAATTCGAACCCAGTTTATGTTTTCTGACATGTTTGTTTGCAGACAATTTTGAAGTAGCTGACTTTGATGTTTGATGTATTTTGACCTTGAATTCATCATAAGCTAGAATTTTTAGAGGGGCAGTATGCATTGAGCGTTGTGTATGCATAGACAGAGTGATTTTGATTGGTAAATAGTGCACATGCATGTCACAATTTGAAAAGACCAAACCACATATATCCCACATTGTTAGCATGGGGAGACTTTTCATTTTTTATAAGAAAAAGTGCTCAAGTTATAAAATGTCTATTAGATGAAGCCTTTTGAAGGCTTAAGTTTCACATGGAGGTCAAATGGACGCCAACTGGAGATCAGACTAAGGAAATTTTGAACAAGCACGCTCCTTGAGGCGGCCAAGTGGTGAAGATGACAGATGTCAAGCTCACGCATCTTTGCAAGCCTCCTGTGTCAGAGCTACAAGATCATGAGATTGTGACACATGGCATGGCAGGTCTGGGCACCTAGTAGATAGGAGCATGAGTTAGCACCATGTGGCAGATGAGTGTCTGTGGTGGCCAATCAGAATGCACCATGTGGTGACAAGTGGCAGTGCAACTGGATCCCAAGACAAATGAGAATGCGACACATGGGGATAACAGAGCAGGAGCAGACCAATTAGGTGCCGCCATGTGTCATCCCAGGGTTAAATTGGGTTTGACCCAAATTTGAAAATGGAGGGATTTTTCAAGTAAGAAAATAATAATTTTTTATTATTTCTCAGTTGTGCACTTAGGAAGGTTTTTAAATAAAGCCAGGTTTTATTCTAAAGTTAATACTTTAGAATAAAGTTATTTTTCTCCAAAATAGAGCCCGGTATGCCTCTTCTCAGTTTGAACTTCAAATGGCTACTAGGGGCCTAATTTTTCACTGAGTGTAGGACTATCATATTATCGCCGGAAAGCTCTTATAGTGAATTTTCTAGATTTGTGGTTTGTTTTCACATAGGAAGCAAGTGGTAAAAGTTATTTAAGGATTTGTCCTGGTTTCTTGTTTTGTAACTGCATTCAGTTATGGCTTTGTAAATCTAATTTTTGGTGATTTGGTGACCTGGGTGTCCGCCAAATTTAGTGGGAATGCAGTCGGTGGTGTATTTGTGCCTACAAATGAGTTTAGTGAAGATTTTAATGGTATTTTTGGATGCATATCTGATATTTTATCAGAAAGAGGGTTTTCTCTCATCTTTTAAAGATATTTTCAGTTTGTTAGAACAATGATGAAATTTAGATCCGAGTTTCAATTGTAGAGAGAAGAGAGAGGCTTTGCATCAACAAAGGATGAAGATTCAAGTGGACATGTGGCATCATCAGATTAGATCCAGGATTTCTCTCCTTCTCTATATCTTTCTTTCTTTCTCTTTTATAAATTTTTGTTGGTTGAGTTCCAGACTTTTGGACGAGTTTCCATAGCTATGATACCACCATGCCTAGCATATTTCTCTTGTATGAACAACAACAATAAAAGTTAGCACAAATAGTTCTGGTCTGTTTAGTGATTTATGAGTTATTTCCATGCATCTTTATTGTATTTGTTTCAAGGAAATGAATAAAACACAGCAAATGAGTTTATCTTCAGTTTGAATCTTGTCTCCTGTTTGTGTGGTTTGTAATCTTTTGTGATTTGTGAACAAAGAGCACAAGTCCAGTTGCAGCTTGTTTTAAGTTGTATGTGGTGATGTATTTTGCCTATGGAACAAAGAGCCATGTAAATGCTTGATTATCATCATAGGGTTGCAGATTTTATGAAGGGATAGGTCGAGTATGGGATTCATATTGATGCAGATATCTGATTCACAAGGTGATAAGATAGATCTAGAGTCTTGATATAGGAGATATATCAATGATTTCCAAAGGATGTATATTGTAATTCATGGAATTTCCCAATAGATAAGGCACTAATTAGCTACATGATCCTTATATTTCATTGCTCATATCTTGGTTTTTCTGTTATTAACATATTAAATCAAAATTATTTCCCTTTTATGTTGAAGAGATCAAAAGGTTAACCCTCACTTAGCTTGTGGATGCATATGTTATGATTGTAGCTATTTCATACCTCTGTTATTACATAAGTATAGAAGGATTTGGGGTTTCATCTACTGTTTCTAGATTCTGATTATGCTCTTTGTACTGGTCACATAATTGAATCTTAAGAGGTTTACCCGCCTAGGTTTTGCAGAGCCTAAAGTGAAGGAGTATAACCTTATAGTTGGCCCATGTTCTTGGTAAATTGTATCCATAATTGGAGATAGCTTCCCTTAGATGCAAATTTTCCTTGTATACTTGGTGATTAAAACTTGTCAAATCAGGAGCCAACAGAACCAACACAACTGGTTAACTTGGGCACCGCTGAAGTTCCTCAAATTGTTCACCTGGCACAATCCTTATCAGAAGAGGAGAAAATACAATTCACTAAGTTCCTAAAAGAGAAAAAGATCAACTTTGCATGGTCTTACACAGATATGCCTAGACTAGATCCTGAATTAATAATGCACCATTTATCTATTGCTCCTGGGATCAAACCCATGAAACAGAAACTAAGAAATATGCATCCTGATATTGCATTACTGGTGAAAGAAGAGCTAGAAAAATTAATGAAAGATGGATTCATACGAGTCATGACTTATGAAAGATGGATTTCTAATGTGGTACCAGTATCTAAAATAGATAAATCTATCAGGATTTGCACAGACTTTAGAAAAGACTTAAACAAAGGATGTCCTAAAGATGATTTTCCACTACCGAACATTGATATGATTATAGATCTAAAAATAGGCTATCAAATGTACTCACTCATGGATGGATTTTCAGGCTATAACTAGATTAAGATTGCTTTTGACGATCAAGAGAAAACAACACTCACATGCGCATGGGGAACATTTTGCTGGAACATCATGCCATTTGGATTGAAGAATGCTGGTGCTACATACCAAAGAGCTATGGCAACCATCTTCCATGATATGATACACAAGAACATGGAGGAATATGTGGATGATACCTTAGCCATGTCAAAGATAAGGGCTACTCATATTAAAGACCTCAGAAAGATACTAGATCTCATGGAACAATTTCAACTCAGACTCAATCTAAAGAAATGTGCCTTTGGGGTTCAATCAGGAAAATTTCTTTGGTTTATTGTATCAGTGAAAGGAATTGAGGTAGACCCTAAAAAATTTAAAGCTATACTAGAAATGACTCCTCCATGTAACATTAGTCAAATGAGGACAATACAAGGAAGACTCCAGTCAATCAGGAGATTTATGTCACAACTTGCAGATAGAGCACAACCCTTTACTAAATTGCCACATAAAGGTGTCACCTTCAAATGGGATGAACATTGTGAAAATAAATTCAAAGAATTAAAAGTGTACTTGGATACTCCTCCTATTCTCTTGGAACCCATTCATGGAAATCCATTACTCCTATACATTTCAGCTATAGCTACATCACTGGGAGTATTGCTGGTGCAAGAAGATGAAACCAAAAAGGAAAGAGCAATCAACTATATTAGAAAAACACTAGTATCTTATGAACTCAATTACAACATAATTGAAAATGATTACTTAGAAGTTGTCTTTGCATCACAGAAATTGAGACATTATATGCTATCACATACAGTAAATCTCATTGCAAAAATAGATCCTTTGAAATACCTCTTTAGCAAGACAACATTAATAGGACGACTAGCAAAGTGGGTCCTGATTCTGAGCAAATTTGACATTGAGTACGTGGATAGAAGGGATATTAAAGGACAAGTCCTTGTTGATAAATTAGCCGATTCACCTTTGCAAGATGATAAATTGCTGACAATTGAATTTCCTGATGAAACAATAATGCATCTAATTGAACATCCATGGAAGATGTACTTTGATGGTTCTTTCACGCAACAAGGTTCTTGAGAAGGAGTTCTTTTCATTACTCCTCAAGGCTACAAGATTTCCAAGGCATACAAATTAATTTTTCCATGCACGAATAACATTTTTGAATATGAAGCATTAGTGACTGGTCTTAAATTGGCTATGGAATGGAAGATCATAGAGTTACATGTGTATGGTGACTCACAGCTTAATATTAATCAAGTAAATGGAGACTATAAAACTAAAGATGAAAATATGATGCCTTATAAACAACTAGTTGATGACCTAAATAAGTACTTTATCTTCATCATGTTCTAGAAAATACCAAGAATAGAGAATAAAGCTGCAGATGCTATGGCTACACTAGCATCCATGTTACAATTAGAAGAACATTAGTTCTGCTATGACTTCTTGGTGGAAGAACTATCCTACCCAGCTTTTGATACCCCTGAGTACCAAATAATTTGTGCTTTGAATTACCAAGACCAATCCCGGTACGCCAAAAACATTTTCTATCTAACTAACCGAACTTTACCCGATGGTTTATCAAGGAATAAAAAATGAGCCCTAATTAGGACATCATCGTGTTATGTCCTTATTAATAATAACTTATATAGATGAGGTCTTGAGGATACACTTCTTATGTGTTTAGAACATGAAGAATCAGATCACACATTGAAAGAAGTCCATGAAGGTGTATGTGGATCACACTCAAATGGCTTTTCACTAGCTAAGAAATTGCTAAGAGTAGGCTATTACTGGCCCACGATGGAAAAAGATGCTATTCAATTTTCAAAGACTTGTCATAAATGTCAAACACATGGGAATCTCATCCATGCTCCTGCTAGAGAACTCATACCATTCATAATAAATTGGCCATTTCAAAAATGGGCCTTTGATTTGGTTAGACAAATATATCCTAATTCTTCAAGTGGACACAAATACATCATTACGACCACTGAGTATTTCATGAAGTGGGTCAAAGTCGTGCCACTGAACAAAGCCACTGGCACACATGTGGCTATGTTTATCTTGAACTACATTATTTGTAGATATGGGATACCCTCTTCAATTGTAATAGAAAATGGGGGCCATTTTAAAAACCAAGACATCAAAGACCTTTGCACACAATTTCACATTACTCAACATTGTTCCTCAATCTATTATCCTCAAGGTAATGGATAGGCTGAGGCATCTAACAATAACATTTTCAAAATCCTACACAAAACTGTAAGTCTGGCAAAGACTGGCATTTACAATTAAATACGGTACTTTGGGCCTACAGAAAAAGAATCAGAATATTAACTAGAGCCACACCATTTTCCCTAGTCTATGGCGCTAAGGAAGTATTATCTATTGAGGTTGAAATCCCATCTTTGTAGGTATCTTTACAAGGTCTTGTTACTAACGAACAATACCGCATTGATTGGGTAAATTCTTTAGACTTACTTGATGAGCACAGGCAACAAGCGTTTGATCATCTGAAAGTGTACAAAAATTGCATGTCAAAGGGGTACAATAAAAATTTCAAACCATGACACTTTGAAGTGGGTGATCTTATTTTGAAAGAGAATCCTAAGAACAAGCCTAACAGAGAATAGAAAGGAAAGTTTGAACCAAACTGGCTGGGACCTTATGTCGTTACTGCAACTTTTGAGATTGGAGCTTATCAGCTAGCTACACCTGAGGGAGATGTTCTTCCTAATCCCATTAATACTCTACATTTGAAGCAGTTCTATGCTTGATGTCTGGTTAGTAGAGCCTATGCAGTGAAAATCTCAGAAAATACCAAAAAACAATCAAAAAAATTGATCCTAAATTTGCAGGATGTGACCCAGGAATTTAGGGAAAAATAGGAAGTGACGTGGGATTTATAGGAAGCGATGCTAAATGCTAGAAATGACGCAAAATTAAAATGGCTATAGCTTGAACATAAATGCATAAAAATTAAAATTGCAAATTTTACAAGCTAGGTTTTTGAGCACTTACCGGAGGTGGGTAGTCAGCTAGCCTCTGATGTTGATGACTGAGCTCAATACGATGCTTCTCCACGGGGACCACCATATTCTCTGCAAAGATCTCTAAATTAATAAGGTGAAAGGTGAAAATGAGTGAGTAAAAAGTGAATTTGGGCCTATATATTTGACTTTTTGAGCTATTTAGGAGCTCCGAAACTCCTCCCAGACAATTGAAACTCATTTTGTTCTCTTTTTGATCAATCAGGAATGAAATCAAATGCACCAACATTATTCTACACAGTGCAGTAAATTTTTTATGAAAGTTACTAAAAATGCAGGATTGCTCCATATGTTCCAAAAATGATTTGCCATCTTTACAAAATCAATTTTCCGCATTCTATATAATCAAATTGCACATTATTCATCAAAAATATTGGCCAGACATCATTTTATCAAACTCAAAACTCACATTTTAACGTCATTAACTTGGTACAAGTGTGTTTTCTCTTAACACACCTCCGTTTCTTAACTTCTTCTAATTGAATCTTTCTTGATCTAACCAATCCATGCAAGTGATACATCATTTCAACAGAGAGATTTTATTCTTTTTCCTTCGATTTCATTCCCGAAGGGGCATGATCACACTATAATCAATCAAATTCTTGCTCGAAACAACATTAAAGAGACTTTGTCATCAAAATAATAAAGGCATGACAGTTCCTTGACTAAGTCAGGGCTATTGGATGGAAGGCTTTGTTTCTCACAAGTTGGATATCTTATTTCTGCATATTCTCATATCTTTATTAAGCTCCTGGTAGCTTCATACTGACTTTTCATTCAATCAAGTTTGGAATCAGTATTATCAATTCTCAGACGACAACCAAGTTTAGAATTGGTATTTTTAAGATCTTTGTTTATTGACATTTGTTCGATCAAGTTCAAAGTCTATTCTATCAGTTTAGTTCAATCAAGTGTGAGACTGATCTCATTAGGCATTTCGTTTGATCAAGTGCAAAATCCTCAAACTTTCTGAAGTCAACATAAAAAAAACTTTCTTTGAGTCAAGGCGCTATTCGCACATCTATTCAAAGAGGGGAAAATGTAACCACCCTAATTTGGTCTTCTCTGAGCATAGATCCTATTTGAGCTTAGTGTGATCATACCCCCAATTATGTCAAGACAATTCTTCAATTTATTGGCATAATTCATTTAACTCAAATTTAATCTCCTAAGTGATTTAATCACTAAATTACATTAATTGCCTTGGCCAATCAAATCAAATCAATTCAATTCTATCAAAACAAATCAAAAACATGGCTAAGGTAATTAATTAAAAGGAATTAAATAAAATCCTAATTACACCTCATCACTTGCAAAAGAAAAGTCAATCCCCTAGCATAATTAATTTAATTAATTGGCTATAGTCCTGATTAATTTTCAAAAGCAACCAAAAGCTTAAATAATTAATTTCCCCTATTATTGAATGAATGTATTATTTATATAATTCAATTCATCAATATTCCCTTTAACCCCTAACCCAACCTATCTCAACCACCTTAACCCTCGGTTTGAACTAATCCCAACCTCTTCACCCATGCTAAGCCTAATTATAATCTTAATCCCATCTTAACCCTCTCCCTAATGATGTCACATTCCTAATATTTGGATTAGGAATTCAACTCATTCCCCAAAGTCAACTTTCTCAAGCTCCCCTTCCCCAAAGTCCACTTTCTCAAGCTTGGGCTTATACCCTCACCATGCCTCATTAATGCTCTCATAAATGTATCATTAATGCTTAAACCCCTCACCCATGCCTCATTAATAATATTCCTCATTAAGCTCTTACACCTTCATTAATGGCCTTATCTCTCATCTCACTCCTGATTTCTTCTATAAATAGAATGAGTTTTAAGCTCAATGGGCCCCTGAATTTGGATTGTTGAAAGCATTCTTATGTTGTTCATATTATTAGAGATTTATATTGCATTTTAGCTTTCTTATTTTGCATTATTATAAGCTTCAATTTTAGAGCTTAGAATGCATATTTCTTGAGCATGTAGATTAGTTTCATTTAAATCTTTCATTCTAGGTTGTATATGTCACTGATAAATGCATAATCTGAGGGAAATTATAGCATTTTTCACACTCCTAGATAGGAATCAATAGGTCAGTTTTAGTGATTGATATGCTTGCTAACTCTTGTTTTTCACTAATACAATGACTTATTGAAGTGTTGTGTTGCAACTAACAGGTACACAATTTAACACACAAATATTTGTTAAGAATAATTTTTACAAAATTAAAAGTTACCATGTAAGAGAGTGGAAAAATAGATATCTGTTAAGAATAATGATCATAATATTAAAAAATATGTGAAGATTCTTTGACGACATGCAACCAACAGGTTGTCAATAGATCATTTTAAAAATAAGATCAATTTTTTTCTATCCCTACGGAATTGAAGACCAACAGCCATTTCAAGAAAGGCCATGTGTAGAAAAATTGGTCGAGCAATATTTTAAAAAATGTTTGGTATTTTTATTTCTTATTAATATGAACACAAGTTAGTGAAACATTTAGGGCACTGCATGAAAAATTAATAAAGAAGTTAATTCAAAATGTTTTTGGGATAGTGTACAAAGTGGCAATGCAAAAAATTGAGGGTTTACTAAAATATATCACTTTCTCATTCAAAAATAAGGTATGCGCTAGGTGTAATGGTCTCTATATTGGCTTTTAAAGGAAAATTAGTATGGATTTTGGTGAAAAATGAAGTGATAAGGCTTGCTCTAATATAAAGAAATCTTTATTGATAAAATGAGGTGATAGATAAAGAATAAGCAAGTTTATTCTAGCAAAGAAAATGACATTGTAAGTATTGTAGTTGGTCTTTTTCTACTACATTGAAGATGGATATTAGTGTAGCAAACTTGTGTACTCCCTATTTTCATGATCATGTGCATGTGTTTGTTTGTGTGGACCATTCCTTTAAACATTTTTTGGTTGATATTAGCAATGCATTGAGTAATTTATTTCTCCTATCATACTCTTAATATGTGAAGGATTGGAAATTTCATTAATAGATATTTCACAAAAAACATGCAGGTTGGAAACCAATCTTAGCCATGATCGTGAACAAGATAATTGAGATCCGTGGAATGGGTACAATTTATGAAGTTGTCACAATTTTATGCAATGCATAGTAAAGAAAATATTGGTGAATATCATCTTTTATTCTATGGCACTAACCTTTGTATGTGTATAGCAAGGAAAGGGAAGCAATTTGATGCAAGAGATTGTCCTCCTTTCTCTAATGCACAATTGGAAGGAAGATGAACCAATAGGATCAAATAGGACTTAAGCACTAAATGAGTCAATGATCCTTCACAGTAATGAATTGTAGGAAGTTGAATTTTAGGGGAAATGATATGATGATGCAAGATAGAAGGCTAAATAAGAAAATATAACAAGTTTTAGAAAATAGACGGACAAATATAATGACTTGAAATGGAAACCAGAAGATTGTAATGACTTGCAATCTGAATTTGGAGCTGATGTGCAGGGTACAAAATACTTTGGAAATTTTGTTCCTAGGAATAAATATCTTGGGCATTATATTCCCAGTGATTCCGCCTAAAAATTCTACAATTGATTTGACAAATCCTGTATTTATTGGATTAAGTCTCGACAACTTTGTTACCTATTCCTATATAGAGGAAACAATGGAAAATGTTGTGGAAAGGGTTTGTCCTTAGTCAAACCCCTGTTTAGGAATCAAACTTTAAAATGTAAGGAAACTACATATAGGGAAGTATGTAAATATAAAGGTAAATGTTAGATCTACCTTGTAAATGCATGTACCTTCATGAATGGATATTGATATTATTGGCATAACTGACTCAGAGCTTGATAAAGTAATGATTTGTAGAGGTTTGGTGATAGGAAGATCAGTTATTGTGTTGTAATTCATGTCAACATGGTGTTGTATTTGTTGACAGTGTTCTTGATGTGTTGCTAAGTGTTTGTGTAGATGAATTTTGTGTTGCAGTAGGAATTGGAGTGAGCGATCATTGTTGGAGGCTCAGGGATGTCTCTTTATGAATTATGTATGATCACATATGCTGGAAACAAAAATGGATAAAGTTATGATTGATTGAAGAGAAACATGGCAGAGAGAAGAATAGATAGTGAATGATTTGATTGTTCTATCAAATTAGTATAGATCCAAGTGTTGCGCTCATGATATGATTATCTTGAATATGATATGTTATTGATACTATGATCGATACAATATTGGATTACTGCAAGGCATCATTCCAGTTGACAGAAGATCATTCTGTGTAAGATATCAAAGTGTTTGAACAGGTTTGAGTAGGTTGTGTTAGATCGGTGAGCGGTGATGATGTGATCGGTTACAGTGGATGTTTTCATGTTCCAGGTGTCAAGGTGACGTGACATAATAGGTTTTTAATGTTATTTTTCTATTCATTATTCAAGGTGATCAGATCTATCAAGTTTTGGAAGTGTGTTTGGAAAGTCAAATAAAGTTTGATTGTTCTTATTTTAAATCAATGTGCAATGAATCTTATGGCCGACCTGAATTTGTAATCGAATATTCTATATTGATAATACATTGTAGGGTTCAAGGATCAAGCGAGAATGATTGTAATGAATGAAATTCAAATGTAATACATTTTTTAAGGTGACTAATTCCCTAAATAACATGTAATGTATTTATATACATAAATTGATGAATTATGCTAGTGTAGATCATGGATGTGAAGGTGCGGTTGAGTGAAGAGAGAAGATTGTCTGCAAGAAGAAAAAGTGTTCTAATTATTTGATTCTGAACAAGAAGAGGAGTGCTACAACCAGATCATTGTACTTGTTGAATCCTAATAGGTTCTACAAGAAAATCCCTTATCTGGGTAGATCCTAACAGGTCTTGATCAGTAAATCCTTTAACCAGGTGAATCTTTAATTAGGGTTTAAATCCTTTAACAAGGTTAATCCTAATAGGGTAAATCTCCTAACAAGGCTAGAGTAGAATCCCTTGACCGGGTGAATCCTAACAGGGTCTTCTCCTAATAAGGCATCATTGTAAGCTCCTAACAAGGCTAGGCCTTTAACATGGTGCATTTAAGAAGAGTCTGAATACTTGTGGGTACTAATTCCCACTGTGCTTTTTCCCTCTAACTAAGGATTTCCATAAGAAAAATGTTGGTGTCACTTTTTTGCATGTTTGGATGTTTATTTGGTCACTTTGTTTATTGTTGTTGATGCTGTTAAATAAATTGTTAAAAGTTCTAATATGATAGATCATTGATTCTGACGCAAGGAAGGATTGATAATGGGGTTAAAGGCTCTCCCAAGTACCAAACCAGCTTGCCAACACAATGTGGAAGCAACAACAACACAATGAGAGAAGAAACAAAAAAATATCCTTTTCTATAATTGATCAAACTCATTACATGTCAGGCTATAAGGCCTTCACAGTTTGGTCCATATACATTCAATGAATTAAAATTTGATCTTCATACATTTGAGGTCACAGAGCTTCCTTACAATATCTCAACAGATAATCTTCTATTATAATTTGATATCTAAATCCCTATTCTAAAAATGATACCTCTGAACTAAGAATAAAGAAACAAATATATACAAGATTCCACCAAGAGAGGTTGGTGCTCAAATCCATAAGTGAGACCTAGATTTTGGTCCACATAGATCCCAATGAGAGACCCCAAATAAATTAAGCCATATAAATTAGCTGAAGAACTCGGCCACCAGAGACAACTCCAAAATAAAAATCTTGGGAAAAGGTTGACCGAGCAATAGAGAGACTTGGGAAAGGAACACCCCAAGAAAAAGAAACAAGCATGCCCGAGTGAAAGAACTCAAGAAACATGGACAAGCATGCCCGAGCGATAAAACCCAAGCAACAACGTATTTCCTGAGCAACCTCCAAACAAACTAAAGAACAAAACAAACATATCTTTGGTTGAGCAGGATTGCCAATGATCCAAGATGCTCCTACATCAGACACGTGGGGTTAATAGAAATGACTCCCCAAATCATGTATCAGGTCCAACCTAAAATGAATCCAACTTAGATTGAGAAATCCAAGATGATTCCTCAATCGGTCTGTTCTTGCACTTTACCAGATATTCCATGTATTCTTTTCCTCTTGTACTTCTGCCAATTCTCTTTTTTAAAATATTCTCAACTTCCTCTATCTACTTCTTAGGATAATCACTTGGTATTGTCACTTCTTCATCAGGTTCATGATAGTTATACAAGTCTAAAATATTGAATATAGGTGATATATCCATGTCATCAGGTAATTCAACTTCATAAGCATTTCCACAGTCAAATCTTCTCAGTATTTTGCAAGGACCAAATTTCTTCATCTTCAATTTTCCATATGTTCCAACAGGAAATCTACCTTTCTTCAAATGAACCACTACTGCATCACCAACTTCAAATGTTTTATGTCTTCTTGATATGTTTGCACTATCTTTGTATTTCTGATTACTTTTCTCTAGCTTCTATTTTACATCTTCATGTAATGTCTTCATGAACTCAGCAAATTCTTCTTCTTCAGCACTTCTTTTCTCTTCTCCAACAATATCTCTCAAATCTGATATACCTCTCGGTTGTGTGCCATGAACAATCTCAAAAGGTTTCTTTCTATTACTTATATTTACTGAATTGTTGTATGCAAACTCTTCTTGTTCCAACATCAAATCCCAATTGCTTGGTGTGTCTCCAACTAAACATCTCAACAAATTACCCAAACTTTGGTTTACAACCTCTATTTTTCCATCAGTCTATGGATGAAATTTAGAACTAAACTTCAACTCAATATCCAACTTCTTCCAAAGTGTTCTCCAAAAATAGCTTACAAACTTACCATCTCTATCAGAGATGATACTCCTTGGTAATCTATGCAATCTGACAATCTCCTTAAGGAAAATATCTGCTATATGTACTGCATCTGATGTTTTCTTACATGGTATGAAATGTGTCATCTTAGAAAATCTATCCACAACAATAAATATGGAATCATTACCTCTTGCTGTCCTAGGTAAGCCAAGAACAAAATCCATGCTGATATCACTCCAAGGTTTCTTAGGAATAGTAATTGGTGTATACAAATCAGTATTCTGACTCACTCCTTTTGCAACTTTACAAACTCCACAACTTTTCGTAAATTTATGAACATCCTTATATAACTGAGGCCAAAAATACCTTTCCTTAAGCAAACTCAATGTTTTATCAATACCAAAATGTCCAGCCAGTCCACTACTATGTTTCTCCTTAATCAAATTAGTTCTCATTGATCCTCTTGGTATGCACAACTAAATACCTTTGAACAACATATCTTCCTGAATGAAGTAGCCCTCATAATTACTTGATTGATTTGAATTAGGTTCTTTACACATTCTCCACTGCTCAAAAAAATCAAGATCACTTTCATTCAAACTCTTCATGTCATCAAAACCAAGAACTTCAATTCTCATTTCAGTCAACAAAGATCTTCTTCTACTCAATGCATCAAAAACTTGGTTAGATACTCCACTCTTATGTTTAATCACAAATGTGAAACTCTGTAAATACTCTAACCATTTCATATGTCTCTGATTCAAATTATTCTAACTACCCAAATACTGTAAAGACCTATGATCAGTATATAGCACAAATTCATTTGGCATCAAATAATGTCTCCATTTCTTCATAGCTTGCACAATAGCATAGAACTCTTGATCATAGACATAATATGTCCTCTTAGCATCATTCAAAGTTTCACTAAATAAAGCAACATGTTTACCTTCTTGAGTCAACACAACTCCAATTGCACTTCCACTTGCATCACATTCAACTTGAAATACCTTATTGAAATCAAGTAATGCTAACACATGTAATTCAAAAACCTTCAACTTCAAAGCTTCAAAACTCTTATCAGCTCCATGTGTCCATTTGAATTCTCTTTTGTCTCCTCTCATTGTTTCAGTCATAGCATTACAAATAGAACTGAAATTTTTGATAAACTTCTTGTAAAAACTTTCCAATCTATGAAATGATCTTACCTCAGTGACATTCTCAGGTGTAGGCCTACTAAGTATAGATTCAACCTTCTATGGATCCATCTTCAAACCATCAGATGAAATAACAAAACTCAAATACACAAGATCTTCTTTCATGAAGGAACACTTTTTCAAATTTATCAACAACGTTTCCTCTTTCAATCTCTGCAACACTTTCCTTATATGCATCAAATGCTCTTCTCTAGTCTTACTAAATAACAGAATATCATCCAAGTATACAATCACACATTTATTCAAGAATCTCTTCATAACTTCATTCATTAACCTCATAAATGTACTCGGTGCATTAGTTAAACCAAAAGGCATAACCAACCACTCATACAAACCTTCCTTTGTCTTGAAAGCAGTCTTCCATTCATCACCTTCTCTAATTCTAATCTGATGATATCCACTTTTCAAATTAATTTTGGTAAAATTTCTTGCTCCACTCAAACAATCCATTATGTCATCCATTCTCGGTATAGGAAACCCATACGTCACTGTGATCTTGTTGATTTCTCTGGAATCAGTACACATTCACCATTTTCCATTCTTCTTAGGTGCCAACATAGTTGGTACTGCACATGGACTCAAACTTTCTCGGATCAAACCTTTGTTCAACAATTCTTGAACTTATCGGTTAAGCTCTTCATTCTCGGTCGGTGTTAACCTATGTAGTTCTTTGTTTGGTAAACTAGCTCTAGGAATCAGATCCATACAATAATTGATATCTCTCATTGGTGGTAAACCATCAGGTATATTATCTGATATTATCTCCTTGTACTCAGTGAGTAACTTCTCAACTTCTACAGGATTTCCATCTTCTATATTCTTACTTGGTTTGTTAGGAATCAAAGCATAACAGATATCATTTCTTTTCAAATCCTTAAAAAACTCTCTACCTTCCATCAAACAAACTTTCACAAATGTACATATCTCACCAATAGATTCTTCAACCAAAGATAAAAAAAAACTTGCTTCTTACCATCAACCCAAATAGAATATCTATTCAATCTTCAATCATGTATAGCATTTCTATCATATTGCAAAGGTCTACCCAAAAAAATAAGGCAACAATCCATAGGGATAATATCACACAACACCTTATCATAATACTTTCCAATTTTCAGATTCACAAAACATTGTTCACTCACAAGTAATGTATGATCATCCTTGATCCATGAGATCTGATAGGGCTTTAGATGATTCATCCTATCCAATTGTATCTTTGTAACCATTTCCTCAGATGCCATATTCTCCAAGCTTCCACTATCAACAATTACCTTCCAAACTTTATCTCCAACTCTACATCTAGTCTTGAACAAACTTTTCCTGACAGGATCTTGTTTATCCATCTCACTCCATAGTATCCTTCAAATCATGAAATTTCCTTCCTTATTAGCTCCATTTGGTGACTCCTCTTGCACCAATGCATTTTTTCTACTACTACCTTTCTTTCTTGCATGTGTACATTCAAAATATTTATGTCCTTCCTCTCCACAATTGTAACAAGTTACTTGGAACCCTTTTCTACTATAACCACATTTAGAGTAATTGCCTCTTCCACGGTATGAACTTCCAAATTTCCATTCAGTCTTTCCTTTGTCTTCAGATGCACGTCTAAAATTGACTTGTCTGGTTTAGATCTACTATTTTCACCATGAGATCTACCTCTTTCTCTAGGGAATCTTCCACCTCTTCCTCTTTTTCTTTGTTCATATCTTCTGTACAACTTTTCGTCAGCTTTTAGGGAAAATTGATATGCCTACTCAATGCTTTCCATCTTGACCAAAATAATCTCATATTCTATGGAACTTCTCAATCCATTCAGGTATCTTGCTATTCTTTCCACCTCATCTTCAACATGTCCAAATCTAATGTCCAATCTATAGAATTCCTCAGTGTAGTATTTTACTAATTTTTCTTTCTACTTCAAACTTTGCATTCACTGGATTAGGTTAATCTAATAATCACAAGGTAGAAAGTTTTTTTTCAATTTGTTTACCATCTTATCCCATACCTTGATTTTGTCTTTACCTTTCTTCTTTTGATCCAATTGTAGATGTTCCCACCATAAGGATGCATGACCTTTCAAATTTGTGCTTGCAATATTCACCTTCTTGCCCTCTGATACATTCTCATATTCAAAATAATTTTCCATCTCAGTTATCCAGTCAATCAATTCTTCAGAATCCAACTTTCCACTATACTGAGGAGGGTTAAACAAAGGTGTGAACTTCAAACTTGTCAAGGATCTCGGGAATATCTCTTCTTCCTGATTCATCATAGGTGTAGGTGAAACTTCACCTTGAACCTCTTCTACTTCATCATCACTAACATCCTCAAGATGTCTTCCTCCACGCTGGACTGTCTCAACAGCTTCCAATCTTGTAGCCATCTGTCAAAGCATATCAGCTAGACCTAGATCTTCATTTCCTCTCCCATGAACCATCTTAAATCCCTCTGCAATTGTAGGTTAGATCACAATATACTACCTTACAAAAATACCAAATAGGGTTAGGGTTTACAAGAAGGAACTTAGATATCACCAATGCTCTAATACCATCTGACACAAGGCAGGGTTGATAATGGGGCCAAAGGCTCTCCCAAGTACCAAACCAACTTTCCAACACAATGCGGAAGCAACAACAACATAGTGAGAGAAGAAACAAAAGAGGTCCTTTTCTTTAATTGATCAAACTCATTATATGTTAGTCTATAAGGTCTTCCCAGTTTGGGCCATATACATTCAATGAATTACAATTTTATCTTCATACATGCGAGGTCATAGACCCACCTCACAATATCTCAATAGATAATCTTCTATTACAATCTGATATCTAAATCCCTATTCTAAAACTGATACCCCTGAACTAAGAATAAAAAAACAAATATATACAAGAGTCCACCAAGAGAGGTCGGTGCTCAAATCCATAAGTGAGACCCAAATTTAGGTCCACACAGATCCCAATGAGAGACCCCAAATAAATTAAGCCACAGAAATTAACTAAAGAAGTTAGCCACCAGATCCAACTCCAAAATAAACATCTCAAACAAAGGTTGATCGAGTAACAGAGAGACTCAGACAAGGAACACCCTGAGCAATAGAAACAAGCATGCCCAAGCAACAAAACCCGAGCAACAGGAACAAGCATGCCCGAGCAACAGAACCTGAGCAACAGAGTATTTCCCAAGCAGCCTCCAAACAAACTAAAGAACAAAACAAACATATTTTTGGTTGAGCAGGTTTTTTAATGACCCAAGATGCTCCTGCATCAGATTCACCCTCCTCTCATTAATCTTGGATCTTATAGTATTAACAACTAGTATCAAATTTTATGTCTTCTTTATGGTAAGCTTAACAACTTGAGGAAAAGATCCAATTATTAAGAAGGAAGGTCCTGAGTTTAAAAGAGACAACTACATCATATGGAGTGATCATATGCATATATACCTAAAGGGTATGGTATCATAGTTATGGAATCATGTGGAGCATAAATATGTGGCTCCTAATGGGCCTCTTAATGCAGACCAACTAAAGGGGCAACAAGAGAACATGCAAGCATTGGAAGCAATTGTAAGTACCTTGTTTGATACTAAGTATATTGGCATTCATGGACTTGAGACTACCTTTGATGTTTGGGAAAATTTTAAGCTAATCTATGGTGGAGATAAACATGTGCAAAAATCTAGGGTTTCCAGTCTAAAAGGAAAATATGATGACATGAAAATAGTGGAAGGTGAAAATATTGCTCAATATGGACAAAGGATAAAGGAAGTTGTTGGTGCCATCAGAAGTGCTATAGGAAAAATTGAAGTAGATGATGTGGTAAGTAAAATGTTGAGAAACTTGCTACCTTCTTATGCTATTAGAGGTTTTCTATACAATAGTTGAGGACATTTGATATTGTTTCTGTTGATGAAGTAATTTCTAAGCTCACTTCTTTTGAATTAAGTAAATACGATAACAATATACCTAAAGTTGAAGAAGATTTTAAGGCCTCTTGTCATTAGAATTAGAGAAGAATGGAAACTAGATAATTCATGTATCTTCCTACATATCAATTTATTCCAGCGAACTTGAATCCATCTTGGATGAAGAGAAGAAGAAAGAAGAACTTGGAGCATTACTTGCAAGAAGACTACCTAGAGGTAGTGGAAATTATAAAGGAAAGTCACCTTTGAAAATATTTTCATGTAACAAGATATGACATATTTTTTCTAGGTGTCCTAATGGTGAACATAAATATAAGTTCAAAATATTCAAGGGAAAAAGAAAGAAACAATACCATGTTGTAGTAGATGAAGCTACGAATGATGAAGAAACTGATGACAATGATGAAGAAGTGATAGTGTTTGTTGCAGTTAAAGAAGAAAATTCTGAAGACAAGAAGGCATTGGTATTACACATGGAGTATGGTAATATATAGGTTATTAATAGTGGGTTATCACATCACATGATCGGTGAAAAAAGTAAGTTCATAAAGCTAGATGAATTTTATGGTGGTGTGGTCAGGTTTGGAAATAATACACCCTACATGGTAAGAGGTAAAGGTTCAATCTATTTGAATGATAAAATAAATACTGGCAATGTCTATTGGGTTAAATCTCTTACACATAAATTTTTGAGTGTTGGTCAGTTGAATGAAAAATGTTATCATTTATAATTCAAAGGAGGTATGTGCAAGATATTTGGAAGCTCAAGAGATCTGATTGTTACTAGGAAACAAACTAAAGGTAACTTATTCCATCTGAATACTATTGTTAATAGTTGTTTGGTTGCTAAGGTCAAAGATAATTGGTTTTGGCATAAAATATTCTTTCATGTGAATTTTGATAATTTAATCAAGGTTAGTAAGTCAAATGATGTTAGGGGATTTCCACAACTTGTGAAACTAGACAATGTAATGTGCAAGGGATGTCATTTGGGTAAGTTTACTTGCTCTACTTTCAGTAGTAAGTCTTTTTTTTTTTTTAAATATATTAGATTTAGTACATGCTAATCTTTTTGTCCCTATGAGCACAAAGAGTTATCATGGTGATAAATATTTCATATTACTTATTGATGACTATTCAAGAATGATGTGGTGACATTCTTGAAGGATAAATTTGAAGCTTTCTATAAGTCCAAAGTGTCTAGGGAAATTTTTGAGAATGAAAAATGTAAGAGATTTAAGTGTTCAAGATCAGATGGAGGAGGAGAGTTCACTTCATGGGATTTCATTGAGTATTGTGAAGAAAATGGAATCAAGAAACAAATGTCAGCACCAAGGAATCCTCAACAAAATGCAATTGTAAAAAGGAGGAACATAACTATAGTTGATGTTTCTAGGACAATGAAGTTTCAAGGTGATGTACCTAAGTCATATTGGAGATAATCCATTAGAACTGTAGTCTACACAATGAACTGGGTACAAGTGAAAAAAGGAACCGATAATACACCTTATGAATTGTGATATGGTCACACACCTAGTGTTAAATATTTCAAAGTTTTTGGTTGTAGATTTATATCAAGAGAGATGACTTCACTGGAAAGTTTGATCCTAAGAGTGATGAAAGTATTTTCTTGGGATATTGTACCAAAAGAAAGGTGTATAAGTATCACAATAAAAGGAATAAAAAGATGGTTGAAAGTGCAAATGTGAAGATAGATGAATATCTAGAGAAATTTGATGAGATAAGCAAGCACAAACTAGAAAATGATCAAGAATTTGTGTATGTGCAACCACAAGAGAAATAAATTGTTTAAAAGAACAATGAGGAAGAAATGGTTCAATAGGTGGAAAAAGAAGAAGAAGCACCTAGACCTAAACCTGTTATTCCAAGGTATGTGAAATGGAATCATTCTACTGATCAGATCATTGGTGATAAAGATGATGGGGTGTAGAAAAGAAGGAGAATCAGAGAGAGTAGATGTATGATTTAAAAATTTTAGCCTTGAACTATAAAGGAATCCTTGAAGAGTGAAGACTAGATAAAAGAAATGGAAGAAGAACTTGATAAAATTGAGAATAATGACACATGGACACTTGTTCCTAGACCCGCAAACAAGAATTTGATTGGTACAAAATGGGTTTTCAAGAAAAAAATTGAATGAAGATGGAGAAGTGGTTCATAATAAGGAAAGACTTGTGTGTAAGGGATATGCACAAGAACAAGGAATGGACTATGGAGATACATCTTCTCTTGTGAAAAGACTTGAAGGGGTAAGAATTTTACTTTATTATGTTGCCTATAAGAAGTTTAAAGTTTTTCATATAGATGTCAAATCTACTTTTCTAAATGGGATTCTTTAAGAAGAGGTTTACATAGAGAATCCAAATGGATTTGAATTGAAAAAAAGGACATGGTGTGCAAGCTACAAAAGGAACTGTATGGACTGAGACAAGCACCTAGACCATGGTATGAAATATTAAACTCTTATCTCATCAAGATTTATTTCATAAGAACAAGTTGGTGTAGAGCACCACATGATGTAATAAGGTTGGATCCTTAGGATCAACCCAATGTTTTTTTTGGTCCATCATTGTAAGGATAAAGGTCCCAAAGATGTTTTCTAAACCTTGGGTCTCCTTAGACTGACATGACCTCGTGTTAAGTCTAATAGGATTAAGTTGTAATGTTGTTTTGTTAAATTATTACCGAGGAGTTGAGATTTCGGTCCCAATGGTCATAACTATTCCAAATACAGTTATGGTCATTAGAGATGGTCTATTTGTAAGAGGTCAGGCCCATCCATGAGTGAGAGAGAGAAGTTGGATGAGACTGGATGAGATTGAAGGATATTTGATAACATTATATGATTCTTGGTGGATGTGAATAAAACAACATTTCATTTTCCTGAGAAACTCTTTTTGTTTCTGTGTTGTATGACTTCACACTGATTTGAGTAACTATGTGATTTCCATGTAAATATGATTGAGTGAGTTACAGTTCACATGATTTTGGTTTAAATTCATTTTGTGATCATAGGAGGGAGACCAATTCATTTGTTTAGACTGGTCGAGTAGAATGCCATTGTCGATTGTGTTTCTAAAATGGAACCCCAATTTGTCATTTCACCAGTGGAATTCCTTGGTCACTTGGGAAATGCAATCTAGGAATGTATTTGAATAGTTCCTAAAGGCTCAAGATGGGAAGTGTTGGTTTTCTATGTTGTCCATCAATTCCTAGGTTAAATAAGCCCATGTATTTAGCCTAAGAATAATGTGTATGTGTAGACATTCAGCCAAAAGGAGTAGCGTGACTTGGTAGATTAGGGATTTGGAACAAGTTGGAGAAGAATAACAATTAAGAGGTGTTGGATCGACTTAGTGTATCCATTCCTAAACAATATCTTTGTTAACCAAGCCTAAGTAGGCCTATTAGGTCTGTGAACTATAAGGGTTAAGGGGTGTTGGAGTAGAGTTGGTCCTACAACTTGGAGTCATACATAAGTCCCTAAAAGAGGTTGAAGATATAGAAAAAGGAAAACTCACTCAGTGAGGCTGGAAATAGGAAATTACTAAGCCACTAGAAACTGTCACCGAGACTAATTGGTGAAGCCAAAACTGGGAGAAGTAACCGAGTTCAACAGGGTACCGAGTCCCTAACTGAGAACTCTAGAGTGGTTCCCGAGCGGTGTAACAAGAGTATTTAGTAGGTTTTCTAAGTTCAAAGGTAAACTATTGGGAGGGTAGAAGACTTCTTTGAGAATTAATTGGATACTGTGGGATTTGTTTAAGTCCTAAATAGGAAGAAAGAGCCAATAGGTCAAGTTTCAGTTGTGCAACTCTGCACCAGGTAGTATAAGAGTGCATAAAGATCTTTTTGGGAAGAGAAGTAAAGAAAAAATGTCAGAAGCAGAGGAAAGGGAAAGAGAGATCCCTTTGAGGATGACCAATGTGGAATTGGAAAATTTGGTTAAGAAGAAGAAGAAGAAGAAGAAGAAGGAGGAGGAGGAGGAGAAGGAGGAGGAGGAGGAGGAGGAGGAGGAGGAGAAGAAGGAGAAGAAGGAGAAGAAGAAGAAGAAGGAGAAGGAGAAGAGGAAGAAGGAGAAGAAGAGGAAGAAGGAGAAGAAGAA
>MU223047.1:1657959-1683466 GCA_018584345.1 Thuja plicata | reverse complement strand
AGAAGAAGAAGAAGAAGGAGGAGGAGAAGGAGAAGGAGATGGAGAAGGAGAAGAAGAAGAAGAAGAAGAAGAAGAAGAAGAAGAAGAAGAAGAAGAAGGAGGAGAAGGAGAAGGGGGAGAAGGAGAAGGAGAAGGAGAAGGAGAAGAAGAAGAAGAAGAGGGAGAAGGAGAAGGAGAAGGAGAAGGAGAAGGAGAAGCAGAAGCAGAGAAGGAGAAGGAGAAGGAGAAGGAGAAGGAGAAGGAGAAGGAGAAGAAGGAGGAGAAGGAGAAGGAGAAGGAGAAGGAGAAGGAGAAGGAGAAGAAGAAGAAGAAGAAGAGAAGAAGAAGAAGAAGAAGAAGAAGAAAGAGGAGGAGGAGGAGGAGGAGGAGGAGGAGGAGGAGGAGGAGAAGAATAAGAAGAAGAAGAATGTGCCTGAGGATTATGAGTTGAAGTTGCACAAGATGTTACAAAATCTAAGGCAAGGAGAGTTTGATGTAATCTCTTATACCCAAGATTTTCATAAAATGACTCTTAAGGAAACACATCCTAAAAAATAGAAGAAGAAGCTGGAAATATATGTGAATGGAATCAAGTATAACATACAAGGTGAACTTAGTTTGTTCAATCTAGAAATAGTGCATAATTTTTTTCAAATGGCACTAAAAAATGAAGAGAAGCAAAGGAGAAAAGGAGAGCAACAGAATAGAGGAAGAGGAGGAAACTTCAGAGGAAGAGGCATACTTGGAGGAAGTGGAACATCTCCAAGACCTCAAGGAGAGACAAGTAATCAACATCAAGATGGTGAATCTAGTAATAGAGGTAGTTTTAGAGGGAGAGGACCAAGTATTAGAGGAAGATTTGGGGGCAGAGGACTGAGTGTTTTCATAGGTAGGTTCTTCACTTGCAACCAAGTTAGACATCAATCCTTTCAGTGCCTAAAGAAGCTTGATACTAAAAAAAAGGGGGGAGATAGGAGAGTATAGTTGATTCAAGAAGATGGAAATCACAGTGTGTCCTCATACCACACATCAACATCTAGACATGTAGACTCCAAGAAAGGTGAGTGTCTAATGTTACACAAAACACTCTTGAAGGTTCCCACAATCAAGGAGCCGTCCCAAAGGAAGTCACTATTCACAACCACTTGTAAGGTGAACAAAAAGGTATGTAAATTTATAGTAGATTCTAGTTCCATAAATAATTTGGCTTCTAAAGAAATGGTTGATAAGCTTAAACTTCAAAAGATCCCTCACCCTTGCCCATATAGAGTTTCATGGTTGAAAAAGGAAAAACAAACCCTCATTAGTGAGAAATTTTGGGTAGAATTCACTATAGGGGAGTATAAAGATAAGATCATATGTGATGTAGCCAAGATGGGTGCCTGTCATTTACTTCTAGGTAGACCCTGGCAGTATGATGTAGATACAAAACATGATGGGAAGAAAAACATGTATTTTTTGACTAAGGATGAGATAAGTTATACTATGTCCCCACTCCCTGACGATGGAAAGGAAAAACATGTAGTAACTAGTGTAATGCTAGTAGGGGAAAAGGAATTTATGAAATACTTGAAAGAGAAGAACAAACCATGCTTTGCAATAGTTGTGAAACCAAAGGGAACACCAGTAGAGAAGCCTAAATATAAGGTGCAGGAAAGAACTATAGGTCCTAAGGAAGTAAAAGACTTGTTGGACAAGTACAAGGGGATAGTTGCAGACAACGTCTCAGAGACTTTACCACTACAAAAATATGTCATTCATTGTATAAACCTAATCCTTGGAGCCACCTTACCAAAAAATGAATCCTATAAGATGAATCCAGAGTAGATTAAGGAGATTGCAAGAAAGATTGAGGAATTGATTAATAAAGGGTTCATAATGAAGAACATTATCCTGTGTGCAGTCCCTGCGGTGTTAGCTCACAAGAAAGAAGGGACATGGAGACTTTGTACAAACTCTAGGGATATAAAAAATCACTATAAGGTATAGGTTACCTATGCCTATGATAAAAGACCTATTGGATTTCCTAGGAGGGGAAAAATACTACTCAAAGGTGGATCTAAAGAGTGGTTACCACTAGATAAGGATAAGAGAGGGAGATGAGTGCAAAACAGCCTTGAAAACAACATAAGGTATTTTTGAGTGGCTTGTAATTCCTTTTGTGCTCTCTAATGCACCGAGAACTTTTATGAGACTTATGAATGAAGTCTTGAATCCTTACATTAAATTTGTTTTGTGGTATACTTAGAAGATAGACTAATATTCAGTAAGGACAGAGATGAGCACCTAAGACATTTGGATTTGGTTTTGAAGAAACTTCATGATGAGAAATTGAAGATAAATTTGGAAAAGTGTGTATTCTTGTAGGAGGAACTTGTGTTTATGGGATTTGTGATATCATAGGACAATCTAAAGATGGAATCCACTAAGGTAGAAGCAATAATGAATTGGCCAACCTTGAGATCTGCATTAGAGCTTAAACATTTTCATGGACTTTGAAGTCTGTATAGGAAATTTATTAAAAAATTTAGTGTTGTGTGTGCTCCCATGATTGATACTATAAAAAGGGGGTAGGAAATGTAATTTTGCATGGACTGAGGGTCCATAAAAAATATTTGAGTATTTGAAAAGGAGAGTGGCAAATCAACGTATACTTGTTTTTCCATATTTTCATAAGGTTTTCACACTTGAATGTGATGCTAGTAACAAGGAGGTTGGAGGGGTTTTGAGTCAAGAAGGGAGGCATGTTGCCTTCTTTAGTGAGAAATTAAATGAAGAAAATCAAAGGTACTCAACCTATGATCTAGAGCTATATGCTATTGTGCAGTCACTTAGGAAATGGAGGCACTATTTATTAACGAAGGAATTTGTTATGTTTAGTAACAACCATGCTCTCATTTTCTTGAATAGACATGAAAATTTGATCCATCGACATATGAAGTGGATGGAATTTTTGCAATCCTACACCTTCACCATCAAGCACAAGAAAGGGATAGCCGACAAGGTAGTTGATGCTCTTAGTAGGAGGAATTTGATAGTGAAGGAGGTTTAGTTGGAAAGTGTAGGGATCCACCCCATGAAGGACATGTACCTGAGTGATGAAGATTTCAAGGAGGCTTATCAAGTTTGCATGGATATGAGTGATAGGTATCATACCAAATTTTCTGATTTCATCTTGAAAGAATGATTATTATTCAAAGGCACTAAGCTTTGTGTACCCAAAGGATCTATGAGATAAAATATAATTAAGGAAAAACATTGTGGTAGTTTGGTAGGACACTTTGGAGTTGATAAGACTCTAGAACTTGTGAGAAGATTTTACTTCTGGTCGAGGATGCAAACAAAGGTAAGAAAGTATGTGGAGTGGTGTTTGGTTTGTTAAAACTCCAAATGGAATACTTAAAATACAGGTTTATACACACCTCTTCCAATCCATAATAAGCCTTGGGATTCAGTAAGTATGGACTTTGTATTAGGACTCCCTAGAACTAAATCTAGTTATGATAGTGTGTATGTAGTTGTGGATAGATTTTCCAAAATGGCTCATTTTCTACCATGTAAAACAACCCATGATGCATCTCATATTATAGGGATATTCTTTTAGGAGATTGTTAGACTCCATGGTTTTCCATTGTCTATTATTTTTGATAGGGATTCTAAGTTCATAGGACATTTTTGGAGAACTCTCTGGAAGTGATTGGGAACAAATCTATGTTTTTCATATTCTTATCACCCTGAGTCAGATGGTCAAAAAAAATTGATAAATAGGTCTCTTGGTAACCTATTAAGATGGACTACAAAGGAACTTGGCACTAATTGGCATGTTATATTGCCACACGCATAATTTGTGTATAATGACTCGATAAATAGGTGTACTAGTCTCAGCCTATTTCAAATTGTGTATGGCTCACATCCAAGGGGTGTTTTGGAATTAAGGGATGTAGAAGGAATGGAGAAAATAAGTGCACAAGAAGAGGACTTTTCTGAGGTAATGAAAGAGATTCATCAACAAGTGCAGGACAAGTTGAAGCATGTGATTGATAGGTATAAATAAAATGCTGATAAGAAGAGAAGAGATTTGCAATATCAAGTGGGAGATATGGTGGTGATTCATCTTAAGAAGGAGAGGTTGCCTAAAGAAAAGTACACCAAACTGATGATGAATAAGATCAGACCTTTCAAGATGCTTAAAAGTTGTGGAAATAGTGCCTACAAAATAAATTTACCCTCTGATATTGGTTTGTCGTGAATATTTAATGTAGCTGATATTTTTACATATTAGGGTTCTATTAGTGATGCTTGTGATGCAGGTTTTTGGTTTTTTAAAATAATTTATGCTTAATAAGCTACCAATATACCTATGGATAAATCTTAAAGAGTGGTTAACTCCAAGTATAGGAAATCTGAGGTAACTAGACAAACTATAGGGACAAGACTACCCTCTACACTTCTGGCTCTGCAAGACCAAGGCGGGTCCACCTAATCTAGTTCAAGATATAATGCTTTAAAATTCCTTCTTGATTTTAAAAAAATAGATAATGATAAGAAGGAGCTGAATGGTGACCAATCATTCATGGATTCTTAATTACCATGAATAAACAATAACCCAAAATTACCAAACTTAAGAAAGGTTTATGAATGGAGTTGATTTTAAAAAGAAGAACATAGCCAAGACCTATCTAACATATATCAATAAGGAATGCACTAATCTTTGATCAGTGACTTATTCATTGGGCAATACTTTTAGTTCAAGAGCAGAGCATAGAAACCAACAGTTGTCAAACACTCAAAGCCATAAATATAAATGATCTCAGACCAAACACTACTTATAAGATCCTCCTATAGACAACCAAATGAAAATATGTCACATCCATACCATAATTTAATATGATCCTAGATTAGAACTAAAGACTAATGACATACACATAGATAAACTCTATGCAGTGAATCAGAAAATTCAAAATTCAAAAGACAGACACCAAGGAGAGACTTGAATCTGAGAAAGATTATATTAAGTATGATGAATCTTCCTTTCATATCAATCTGATCTAAAACATTTACCACTTCAATAATATGAAAAATATATGAACATTTCTATTCTATCCTCAATACAGTCTAATACAATCTCTAAACTACATTCCTAATGGAACCAAAAATAAGAACTTCTTGGAGCCAAACGTAGTTGAAACTCTCTGTGGAGACCAAAAAATTGGAACCTATGGAAAATGAAGAAGAAAATCCTATATAGATAAAAAGAAACTCAGAATTACTCTGTGACTTCCAAGTGTCTCTTTCCAAATATCTCTGTAAAATATCTTCTCCTCTTCACAAACTAAAATCTGATCTCCTTTGCAAATATCCTCTTTGCCTCCTCAAAAATTGAAAATCTCCTGTGAATGCTTTTGAAATATGATTTTATTCAATTCTCCTTTTGAAACAAAAAATAACTCAAATGTTCTATGCAGTATTTATCAGTCTGAATTCATTAGTGCAGATATTTGCTTTGAAATTATAGACCTTACTTTATAATTCTGCATTTTAATTTCCTCTATTTCAGCACATTAATCATTTATCCTACACATTTTATCCTTTTTTATGCTCTTTAATCCATTTTCTAAATAGAAACCACTAGATCTTTCCATGTGTCACATCCTGATTCACTCTGAGATCCACCTTGGCGACTGCATCGCCCAGATCTGCCACCATACTTTTCTATGAGATTTAGCGACTAGGCAATCTCCTGATATATGAATGTTTATGCCTTAACTTTTAGGATCACCAGATTAAGAGATAATCACCTTCTCTATATCTCTAAATTCTATCTCCTTAACTACTAGGCTCACAAGATTAGGGGACTGAGAAATCTATAGATCTCCAGATGTTTCCTCCTTAACTGCCAAGATTGTGAGATTAGACGACTGAGCAATCTCCAGATCTCCAGATGTTTCCTCCCTAACAACTATAATTATGAGATTAGTAGACTAAGAAATCTCTAGATCTCTGAATGTTTGTGCCTTAACTGTCAAGTTTGCGAGATTAGGCGATTGAGAAATCTCTAGATCTCCAAATGTTTCCTCCTTAACTGTCAGGATTGCGAGATTAGGAGACTAGGCAATCTCTTGATCTCTAATGTTTGTTCCTTAATTGTCACAATCATGAGACTAAGAGACACAGTCACCAATGCCAAGAATGCACATCGAAGAACCACCTGCATGAAATTGCCAAGAGCCTCTTGGCTTCTCTTCACAATGCTATGTGAGTGTTTTTTATATAAACACATAAGAACTCCTCTCCCCCATTAATCTAGGATAAATCCTTGGATAGTTATTAAAGTTTTCCATTCCATGTATCAAAATTACCTTATCCTAACCAAGTTGAGGGCACTCAAAAATGTCCCTGAGTGGTTGTGCTCACTAAGAGCTCTCTAGCTCTTCAATTCAAATAATACTCCATGTGCTTTCATATAAAAATAGGTAAAAAAACTCCCTTTACCACACATGTGGGATAATGCACAACATTATGTGCCTTTACATTCATACGGTGTGCAATGCATCTTCTTGGATATTTTTGTGTTATTCATTTTCAATATATCATATGCTGCGTGCGGCCTTGATATTGGGAGGAGTTGAGTTGGGATTTGGTTAAAATAGTTCACGTGCCTTGGATTTCCTATAGAAGTAAAGCGTAGAAAAATTATAGATAATGAGAGCCTCGCAATGTGCACACTCCTTCTTAACCATAAAGAAAGCTTGAATTCCAAAGATGAGGATGATGGCACTCTACTTCACTTGGCATTAAGACCTCAAGAGAAAAATGAAGATGTTGGTCGTGCTCTTATTTCAGTCGAAGGGAGCGCTTGCTTGCTGGATATCGAGGATAATAAAGAAATGTTGCCTTTGGATCATGCATCCATTTCTTGGCACACACTTCTATGAGGCAAGGGAAATGTTGGAAACATACCTACCAAAGTGCATTTGCTTAAAAATCTTCAACACCTCCCGCTATTCATTTGGGCACAGCTTTAATTAAGAAAAACATATATTTTTATGAAGACTTCCACATGGTGCAGGCAATGAGAAAAATGCTGGTAAAGGTTGTAGAATATGGAATTACACCTGCCAATGCACTTGTATTAATTTTTTAAAGTGGTGCGTAGTAAAGAAAACAATGGTCTCTTGCGCGCCCACTTCAACCTCTTGTGCTGTGGACTGTAATGTCTGCATAATTCCAATACTAGCCTCTCGACTTCTACAATGTGACTAATTTTAGAAATTTTTCACATCTGAATATTATAATATATTGGATGGAAGGTAAATCTACACAAATTAAGTGATCCTCCCAAAGTTTTAAATGTTTCATTTATTTATCACAACAAACGGATCCAATCCCACTCATATTTGCACCAACAGGAAAGAAAAGTTGCAAAGTGACATCCGTCCACTTCAACCCTGAAGAAGATTCTCATAGACTAGATTTGAATTGACAAAGACCAATTTATGGTCATTCATGTCTTCATCCACACATTCATGAAGAGCTTCATAGGAAAAGAAAAGATTCCATATTTTGACCTTGAATCCGATCCACCTCATCATTGAGATTCCAAGATTCCTTTACATTAAAATATGGTCTATACCTATAATCAAAAATTTAAAAGGTTCTCTTCTGAGGGATTGTGTAGATGTTGACTTTGGTACGCAGCTCACAACCTCTCATATGTACAAAGGTACTATCATTTAAATCGTAAATGATTTAAAAAAAATTTAATAAATTATAAAACCCATGTAAAATAAGCATTGAAATTCAATAATAAAAGGTGCTCATGGTTTGGGAATTATCATCTCTAAATCAATTTTCACCTTCTGTTAACCAAAGCGCAACCTACTATGCACTCGGATCACAAGATATTGAATTGGCGTTGCAACCCAGTTTTGACATTTCTGCAAATTGACCCCAAGAATAATAGCTGGCCTCTTGAACTGGCTTCAAAAGGTGATCAGAATGATTCCTAGAGAATTAAAATTTGATAGCCTATGAGATTTCCATGTTTACTATTACTTTTCAAAAACACATCTGAAGTTAGACGTTTTAATCTCCAAAGGTAACCACTTGTCACAAATTGCAAAAGCTCTTGTCGAAATGATCGAAACTGATTCTAGAATCAGCTTCAAAAGAATATTAAACAATGACTCAAGGCCTTGTTACTGATCCTGGTAGTAGAATTACACACAAGGATACAAATCCACAATTGGTATCTTAAAACAATCATTCAATACAAAGTTATCCTCCTCTGAAAGTGACTGTTTAGCAAATTCAATTCTACCAAAACTGGCAATCTACATAAATTGCTTTTGGGTCAAGTTCTTGTAAACATAGAAAATTATGCCTTGAATCCTTTTTAGTGAACATGGTAGTACATTTATATACAAAGATAATAAGGAAACAACTCATTTGTTATAATGTTCAACTAACACCAAAATGTTGGCCTGTAAAGTTAGCTCTCCAAAATTACTTTACTGTTGCACCCACTGAAAACTGAATAAGTCCTGATTGGATTTGACTCCACAAACCAATCAAATGAAAACCTCATGAACTGAAACCCTGCATATAGATTCATTTACATATAGAGAACACAAGACTTCAACTAGCCTTCTCCAACAGTCAACTGGCCAACTAACATTTCTTCTCAAAGTAAACCACTTAACAACTTTCTGATTTCAAACTCAGTGATATTGCATAAATCCAATTTGAAACTTGCTAAGAAAACCAACCAGATAGATTGGACAAGGTTTAAAAATATTCATGAACAAAAATTTCCATGTTTACAATATAGGGGAACACTCAATTCCTCGTGTCATTCAACTGGGTGCAAGCATTTCACCTTCAGAGAATCATAATAAATTGCAAACTAATTGGTTTTGGAAAACTTATCATATGAATTCACAAGGATCTTAAAATGGACATGGAGATTCCATTTCATCCCTACAAAACCTTGGTACAAACCTTATGTCATGAATATCAATCTGTCCAAAGATAAAAACCTCCAAAGTGGGTCATTTAGTAAAAAATGAATATGTGCACAATGCAGATCTGTGTCAACACCTCTAAACAACTATCGCAAAAACACATCTATTCTGACTTTTGAGAGATGCAAACCAATATACTTTCTCAATGATAGGTGGTTCACATGTCCCCCAAGTGATTTCTCACTAAAAACTCTAGGTCTCAATTTACTAGCATGCAAAGAATGCCATTTCAAAAGTTTCCAGGGGTAGTAACTTTTCCTTATAGATTTTCAATTTTGTCACTCTAAATTTCTCCAAACTTTGAGAGTGCCAATAGTGGCTCTAGATTGGGATGCATGCCCCTTTTGGGCATGTAGAGGATCTATAATCTCTTGGTGGAGCAAACCAATCACAAAAATCAAATTACTCTTCTTTTGACTTCAAAAACCTGGTTCTTATTGAAAACCAAACCAAAACACATACAACAGAAAGTAAAGTGACTGTACAGATATACACATTATTTTCAAATGGCCCAAAGCCACAAAATTGAAATCATATCTTACCTCTATTAAATATCTTATTCTAATTTTCATGGATCAAAGGTAAATGTAAATTAATACTTCTGACAACATGATCAAACATACTGCCAAGTATCTTCAACATATAATATAAAAAAATAATCAGCATCTTCACTGTCATTAGGTGCTTGGAAATCATCAATATATTGTAAGTGCTAATTTTTATGTAACATAAATTTGTCACACTCTTTACCACCATTAACAAGCTGAAAAGAAAAATACTCCATCTCCCTCACATGGCTGGAATCAAACACATCTTGAACACTTGTTTGCACTACAAGATAAGTCTCATTTATATCAATGACTTGCAAAATAGGATGGAACATTTCTAAACAAAAATTTGATTGCACAAGACCGAAGATAGATTGTTGATCACAACTTCTATCAGAATCTTCTAAACATAAAAATGTATTGCCAATCAATGGTTCACTTATCATTGGCAAATCTGAGAAAACACATTCAGATTTATCATTCTCTTCAGCATCAAGGTCTATACAAGAACCCTTCACACTAAGCTCATCAAAATCTGAACCCATACCAACATATGAATCATCATATTCATCATATTTGACATAATCACATTCTTCACAATTATATGCACTCTCATCTTGCACATTATTTGCCTCAAAAGTAGGAAAAGAAAAATCAACATATGTCTCACAATTCACACCCATCAGCATATCATCTTTTTCAAAACATACATCAACTGGGTACTATAAAGTAGAGTCTATATTAGATGCATACCTTTGAAAATCAGCAGCTAAGAGTTCTAAATTTTTCTCATTGCTTAGTGGGCATTTAACTTTATTTGCACCTTCTTTGGCTTCACTCTTTAGTGCTGCAAATATCTTCCTCATTGGAAACAAGGATGGAAAATTCTTGGATCATGTCATTTTGTGCAAAAGAATCACCACAACAACTTACATCTGCATCATAATAATCCTCTTGTTGTTCACACAAATTTTCCTTAAACTGAGACAAGAAAACTGCCCTATTATGCTGATAAGAAAACAAATCCAAAAATCTAGAGGAAACATCCTCAACTATAGATTCATTCTCAACATCTTGATATTCATTGACTTCATTGTCAACATCATAATCAACATCCTCAACACAACTAGATTCAGCATCATCAACATTTTCAGATTTAGATTTCCCAATCAAATCTAACCATTTTTTAACATGTTCAATGCCTTCTTCTCTACGGGATGCAAGCCAACTGACCGATTCAGGCATACAAAGCTCTCGAAATAAATCAATATATGTAGACTCTTGAAGTTTGACATTCACTGGAAGTTCGTCATATGCATTAGCAAATTTTTCATAAAACAAATGTGTTGATTCTTCCTTCCTCTCTCCTACATCTGTTTTCAAGAACACTATAGCTTCCTCTTGGATCCTTGGATTAAAAAATGCAATATCCTTATTAATTTCCTCAATATCTGTCTGGTAATTTTCAGATATAGGAAACATATCTTGATCCATTAAAATGGGAAACTCCATTGCACCATTCACTAACGATGCATCTTATCTTTCACCAACTTCTATCCAATTTATGCAATCATTTTCTTTAAAACAATAACATACTTATGATTTGATGACTGAAAATTTAAAGAAAGAAGCATGACAAACTTAACATCTCTTCCCCTTTCAACTAGTGCTGAGATCACTTGATAGGGAAATCACTTTTATTACTTTCCCATAAAAATATGAGGATTACCTGGACAAGAATTGCAGTTGCTGCTCTTTTCTCTCTAACTAGAAATATGGTAGATCTATAGCCTTCCTTATAGCTCCATCAGGTTCTTTTCACATAGAGTCACCACCTCCTTTTAGAGGAAAAATTCAAACAAAAAAATCTATTTGGAAATTATACATTTCTAGGCCTTCTCCAATTAGCAAAGCCACAAAGTCTTCTTTATTCTCACTACCAATGAAATCACCCTCTAGGTTGTCTTTACTCAGATTCACCACCCAACATAGGTTGGGAAAAATATAACTGTGTACCTTCATTGGCCAACTTACTAACTTATACAAATAAGTAGGCCAGGAGTCTAGCTCAACTTGAAAAACCTGTGTTATCTATAACAATAGAACACTAGACATTCTTTGAAAGGTTTAGCAATAATTTCTCCTTTCTATCCTCAACAGAGCCACCATTTTTTTGTGTTTAAAAATGATTTATGCTTGAGAAGCTACCAATATACCTATGGATAAATCTTAAAGAGTGGTTAACTCCAAGTATAGGAAATCTAAGGTAACTAGACAAACTATAGGGACAAGACTGCCCTCTGCGATTCTTTCTCTACAAGACCAAGGCGGGTACACCTAATCTAGTTCAAGATACAATGATTTACAATTCCTTTTGGATTTAAAACAACAGATAATGATAAGATAGAGCTGACTTATGACCAATCATTCATTGATTCTTAATTACCATGAATAACCAATAACCAACAACTACCAAACTTAAGAAAGGTTTATGAATGGAGTTGATTTTAAAAAGAACATAGCCAAGACCAATCTAACATGTATCAATAAGGAATGTACTAATATTTGATTAGTGCCTTATCCATTGGGAAATACTTCTAGTTCAAGAGTAGAGTACCGAAACCAACTGTTGTCAAAGACTCAAAGCCAAAAATATAAATGATCTCAGACCAAAAACTACTTATAAGATCCTCCTATAGACTACCAAATGAACCTATGCCACATCCATAAAATCATTTAATCTGATCCTAGATCAGAACTAAAGGATAATGACATACACATAGATAAACTCTATGCAGTGAATCAAAAAATAGAAAATTCAAAAGACAGACACCAAGGAGAGACTTGAATCTGATAAATCTTATATTAAGTATGATGAATCTTTCTTATGTATCAATCTGATCTAAAACATTTACCACTTCAATAATATGCAAAATATTTGAACATTTCTATTGTATCTTCAATACAATCTAATAAAATCTCTAAACTACATTCTTAATGGAACCAAAAATAGGAACTTCCTAGAGCCAAACCCAGTTGAAACTCTCTGTGGAGAACAAGAAATTGAAACCTCTGGAAAATAAAGAAGAAAATTCTATATAGAAGAAAAAGAAAATTAGAATTACTCTCTGACTTCCATGTGTCTCTTCCCAAATATCTCTGTAAAATATCTTCTCCTCTTCACAAACTAAAATATGATCTCCTTTGCAAATATCCTCTTTGCCTCCTCTAAGATTGAAAATCTCTCGTGAATGATTTTGAAATCTGATTTTATTCATTTCTCCTTTTGAAAAAAAAATACCTCAAATGTTCTTTGCAGTATTAAATAGTCTGAATTCATTAGTGCAGATAATTGCTTTAAAATTATAGAGCTTACTTTATAATTTTGTACTTTTATCTCCTCTATTTCAATACATAAATCCGTTCTCCTGCACATTTTATCTTTGTTTTTTCTCTTTAATCCCTTTTCTACATAGAAAAACCTAGATCTTTCCATGTGTCACATCTTGATTCACTCTGAGATCCACCTGGGCGACTGCATCACCCAGATCTGCCACCATACTTTTCTATGAGATTTAGCGACTAGGAAATCTCCTGATCTCTGAATGTTAATGTCTTAACTGTCAGGATTACGAGATTAAGAGATAACTGCCTTCTCTAGATCTCCAAATGCTAGATCCTTAACCACTAGGCTCATGGGATTAGGAGACTGAGAAATCTCTAGATCTCCATATGTTTCCTCCTTAACCGCTAGGATTGCGAGATTGGGCGACTGAGAAATATCCATATCTCCAGATGTTTCCTCCTTTACCGTGATAATTGTGAGATTAGGGGACTAGGAAATCTCTTGGTCTCAAAATGTTTCTTCCTTTACTGTTAGGATCATGAGATTAAGAGATAACTACCTTCTCCAGATCTCTAAATACTATCTCCTTAATTTCCAAGGTCACGAGATTCGGAGATAGGTGCTTCGCCAGATCACTGAATTATTCCTTCTCTACCATGTCACCGTCAAAATTTGTTTTTCATTTAAGAAAACATAGTCACCAACTGAGCTGAGCATGATAATCAAGGTACCCCTACACACGATTCCAGAGATCCTCTTGGCTTCTCTTCACAATGCTATGTGAGTGTTTTTTCATATAAACACATAAGAACTCCTCTCCCGCATCAATGTGGGATAAATCCTTGGATATTTATTAAATTTTTCTGCTCCATGCATCAAAATTACCTTACCCTAACCAAGTCGATGGCACTCAAAAACATCCCCGAGCGGCTGCGCCCACCAAGAGCTCTCTAGCTCTTTAATGCATATAATACTACATGCACTTTCATATAAAAATAGGTGACAAACTCCTTTTACCATGGATGTGAGATAATGTGCAACAATTCAATTCCTTTACATTCATACATTGTGCAATGCATCTTCTTGAATATTTTTGTGTTCTTCATTTTTAATAAATCACATGTTGCGCGCGACCTTCATATTGGCAGGAAATGGCTTGGGATTTTGTTAAAATAGTTCACGTACCTTGGATTTCCTATAGAAGTAAAACATAGAAGAATTATAGATAACAAAATCCTCGTGATGTGCACACTCCTTAACCACAAAGAAATATTGACCACCAAAGATGAGGATGATGGCACTCCGCTTCACTTGGCATTAAGACCTCAAGAGCAAAACGAAGAGGTTATTCATTCTCTTATTTTAGTAGAAGGGAGCGCTCTCTTGCTGGATATCAAGGAAAATGGAGGAATGTCACCTTTGGATTATGCATCCACAACTTGGAACACACTTCTATAGGTAGGGGAAATGCTGGCGACATACCCACCAAAGTGAATTTGCTTGAAAATCTTCAATGCCTCCCGCTATCCTTTTGGGCGCAGCTTTAATTTAAAAAACATACACTGTTATGAAGACTTCCACATGGCACGGGAAAGAAAAAAAATGTTGGAAAAGGTTATAGAATATGAAATTGCACCTTGCAATGCACTTGCACACCCACTTCAACCTCTTCTAATGTGGACTGTAATGTCTACGCAATTCCAGTACTAGCCTCTCGACTTCCACGATGTGACTACTTTCAAAAATTTGTCACATCTAAATATTATAATGTCTTGGATGGAAGGTAGATATAAAAAACTTAAGGGATCCTCCCAAAGTTTTAAATGTTTCATTTCTTTATCACAAAAAACAAATCCAATCCCACTCATATTTGCGCTAACAGGAAAGAAAAGTTACAAAGTTCCATCCCTGCACTTCAACCCTGAAGAAGATTCTCACATAATAGATTTGAATTGATAGAGACCAATTTTTGTTCATTCATGTCTTCATCCACACATTCATGAAGAGCTTCATAGGAAAAGAAAAGATTCCACATTTTGACCTTGAATCCGATCCACCTCATCATTGAGATTGAAAGACACCTTTACATTAAAATATAGTCTATAACCTATAATCAACAATTGTAAAGGCTCTCCTCTGAGGGATTGTGTAGATGTTGACTTTGGTACATAGCTCACAACCTCTTATATGTCCAAAGATACTATCATTTAAATCGTAAATGATTTAAAAAATAATAATAAACTATAAAACCCATATAAAATAAGCATTGAACTTCAATAATAAAAGTTGGATCCCTCTGCTCGTGGTTCGGGAATTATCATCTCAAAATCATTTTTCACCTTCCATTAATTGAAGTGCAACCTATTATGCACTCGGATCACAAGACATTGAATTGGCAACCATTGTAACCCACTTTTAACATTTCTGCAAACTGACCCCAAGAATAACAGCTGACCTCTTGAATTGTCTTCAAAAGGTGATCAGAATGATTCCATGAGCATTCAAATCTGACAACCTATGAGATTTCCATGTTTACTATTACTCTGCAAAAACACATCTCCATGATGCTTTCTGAGGCGAGGCATTTTAATCTCCAAAGGTAACCACTTGTCACAAATTGCAAAAGCTCTTGTCGAAATGATGGAAACTGATTCTGGAATTAGCTTTGAAAGAATATTAAACAATGCCTTGAGACCCTTCTACTGATCTTGGTAGTATAATTACACATAAGGATTATAAATCCATAGTTGGTATCTCAAAACAACCATTTAATAGAAATTTAGCCTCCTCTAAAAGTGACTATTTAGCAAATTCAGTTTTACCAAAACTGGCAATCTGTATAAATTGCTTTTGGGTTAGGTTCTTGTAAACATAGAAAATTATGCCTTGAAGCCTTGTCACTAAACATGGTAGTACATTTATATACAAATAGCATAAGGAAATAACTCATTTTTTATAATGTTCAACCGACACCAAAATGTTAGCCTCTAAAGTTAGCCCTCCGGAATTACTTTACTTCTGCACCCACTCAAAATGGAATAAGTCCTCATTGGATTTGACTCCACAAACCAATCAAATGAAAACTTCATGATCTAAAACCCTGGATATAGATTCATTTACATATAGAGAACACAAGGATTCAACTAGCTTTCTCCAACAGTCAACCGATCAACTAACATTTCTTCTAAAAGTCAACTGCTTAACAACTTTCAAATTTCAAAATCAGTGATACTGCATAAATCCAATTTGAAACTAGCTTAGAAAACCGACCAGATGGATTGGCCAAGGTCTAAAAATATTCATGAAGGGACATTTCCATGTTTACAATATAGGGAAACACTCAATTCATCATGTCATTCAACTAGGTGCAAATTGTAAGACCCCAAAGTTGACTACTTTGTAATTCTGCATTTCACCTTCAAAGAATCAGAATAAATTGCAAACCAATTGGCTTTGGAAAATTTATCATATGAATTCACAAGGATATGAAAATGGACACAGAAATTCCATTTCATGCCTAAAAAAACTTGGAATAAATCTTATGTCATGAATATCAATCCGGTCTAAGATACAAACCTCCAAAGTGGGTCATTCAGTAAAAACTGAATATGTGCACAATGCAGATCTGTGTCAAAACCTCTAAACGACTATCCCAAAAATACATTTATACTAACTTCTAAGAGCTTCAAACCAATATAATTGGTCAATGATAGGTGGTGCACATGTCCCCCAAGTGATTTCTCATGAAAAAATCTAGGTCTCAATTTACTAGCATGCAAAGAATGCCTTTTCAAAAGTTTTTAGGGGCAGTAACTTTGCCTTAGAGAAATTTTCAATTTGGTCTCTCTAAATTTCTCAAAAATTTGAGAGTGCCAACAGAGGTGACAAAGGTACAGATCAGGAAGACTTGCAAGAAAACCTTCCAAAGCTACCCCAACTAGAGATTGAATCTATTTTGGACAAGAGAGTCAGTCAGAAGACCCGACGGAGAACCTATTTTGAGTTCTTGCAAGTGGAAGAACACACCTTCTAAAAATGCCACATGGCTAACTAGGGAAGCTATTATTAGAGATGGATCAACCCTTTTAGAGATTCCAACTCAAGAGACTTGAGTTCTTTTTAAACCTAAGGAGTATGGTGCAGAGCACCACATGATGTAATAAGGTTGGATCCTTAGGGTCAACCCAATGTTGTTTTTGGTCCATCATTGTAAGGCTAAGGGTCCCAAAGGTGTTTTATAAACCTTGAGTCTCCTTAGACTGATAGGACCTTGATTTAATTCTAATAGGGTTAAGTTGTGATGTTTTTTTGTTAAATAGTTACCGAGGAGTTGATATTTCAATCCCAACAGTCATAACTGTTCCAAATATAGTTATGGTCATTGGAGATGGTCTATTTGTAAGAGGTCAGGTCCATCCATGAGTGAGAGAGGGAATTTGGATGAGATTTGATGAGATTTAAGGAGATTTGATAATATTATATGATTCTTGGTGGATGTGAATAAACCAACATTTCTTTCCTAAGAAACTCTTTGTGTTTTTGGGTTGTACAACTTTACACTAATTTGAGTAACTGTGTGATCACCATGGAAATATGATTAAGTGAGTTAATGTTCAAATTATTTTGGTTTAATTTCATTTCCAGTGATCATAGGAGGGCGACCAATTTTTTTTTATTCAGACTGGTCGAGTAGAACACCATTGTTGACTGTGTTTCTAAAATGGAACCTAACTTGTCATTTAACCAGTGGAATTCCTTGGTCACTTGGGAAATGCAATTTAGGTATGTATTTGTAGAGTTTCCAAAGGCTTAGGATGGGAAGTGTTAGTTTTTTGTGTTATCCATCAAGCCCTAGGTTAAATAAGCCCATGTATTTAGCCTAAGAATGATGAGTGTGTGTAGATATTCAACCAAAAGGAGTAGCATGCCTCGGTAGATTGGGGATTTGGAAGAAGTTGGAGAATAAAAACAATTCTAAGGTGTTGGATTGAATCAGTGTACCCATTCCTAAAAAAATTCTTTGTTAACCAAGCCTAAGTAGGCCTATTAGGTCTGTGAACAAGGGAATGGTTAAGGGGTGTTGGAGTGGAGTTGGTCCTACAACTTGGAGTCATACATAAGTCCCTAAAAGAGGTTGAAGATATAGAAAAATAAAAAATCACTCAGTGAGGCTGGAAATAGGAAATTATTGAGAAACCAAAACTTCCACCGAGACTGATCGGTGAAGCCAAACTAAGAGAAGTAACCAAGTTCAATGGGGTACCGATTCCCTAACCAAGAACTCTAGAGTTGTTACCAAGCGGTGTAACAAGAGTCTTTAGTAGGTTACCGAGTTCAAAGGTAAACTATTGGAAGGGTATAACACATCTTTGAGAAGTAATTGGATACAGTGGGATTGATTTAAGTCCTAAATAGGAAGAAATGATCCATAGGTCAAGCTTCGGCTGTGCACCTCTGTATCACAAGTGAAGATAGTAATGTATATTTTAAGGTTGAAGGTGATAAGATACTGTTAGATGAAGTATTTTTGGATGACATAATTTTTGGAGGAAACGATGAGATAATCTTGGTGTTTACAGAAGAGATGAAGAAAGATTTGAGATGTTAATGATAGGAGAAATTAAGTTCTTTGTTGGATTAGAAATTTCACAAATAAAGAATGGTATCTATAAAAATCAGTCCAAGTACATAAAGGAAGTACTAAAGACCTTTGGAATGGAAGATTCCAAGCTAGTTGGAACCCCGATGGTGACAGGATGCAATCTATCTAAGGATGATTGGTAAGTTGCATTATTGGTAAGTTGCATTATGTTGTTCATAGTAGACTAGACATTGCACAAGCCATTGGAATAGTTACTAGATTTCAATTTAATCCTAAGGAATCTCACATGGTAGTAGTGAAGAGGATATTCAGGTACTTGAAAGGGACAAAAGACTATGGTAAGTTGCATTATGTTGTTCATAGTAGACTAGACATTGCACAAGCCATTGGAATAGTTACCATATTTCAATTTAATCCTAAGGAATCTCACATGGTAGTAGTGAAGAGGATATTCAGGTACTTGAAAGGGACAAAAGACTATGGTCTTTGGTATTCTCACAAAGGTTATTTCTCTTTGAGTGTTTTTACTGATGCAAATTGGGAAGGACACATTGATGACAGAAAGAGTACAAGAGGAAGAGCATTCTTCCTAGGAGGAAGGCTTGTGTCATGGGAAAGTAAGAATAAAAATTGCATCTCTTAATCTACTGGAGAAGCTAAGTATGTAGTGGCAACTATCAATTGTACACAAATTGCATGGATGAAGCAGATCCTCGAAGGTATCAAAGAGAAGGTAACTAAACCTGTGACTAGCTACTGTGATAATACAAGTGCAATAAATATTTCAAATAATGTAGTAATGAACTCCAATACTAAACATATTTCAATCAAGTATCATTTCTTAAGAGACCAAGTGCAAGAAAGGGTAGTCAAGTTGGAATATGTGTCAACCAAGGAGCAACTAGAAGATATATTCACTAAACCATTACCTCTAGATACTTTTTAGTATCTAAGAGGTAAGTTAGGGGTTATTCCCCTACCTAAATGACACTAAGATGTTGTTTTAAGCCTCAATCTAGTGGACTCATTAAATGTATTTAAATATTGAATTGATGTTAAAGGGTACTAGTCCTTAGGGTGAGCTGTCAGAGGAAAAGGAAGATGTTGTAGCAGTAGGTGATGTATGTGGCACATTTGGAATTATTGTCAAAGGGGAAGAAGAACTAGATACACATATTAGGGAGAAGATCATAAGAAGACTTTGAAATTCCATGAAAACTTGAAAGTCCATGAAAACTTACAACACCTAGTTGACATTATTGACAACACAATAGCGGATCTTCATGTCACTAAACCTATACCAATCAATACTAAATCAAGATTTGCATTAGTTTTATGCAAGTGTAGATCATGGACATGAAGGTGCAGTCGAGTGAAGAGAGAAGATTATTTGCAAGAAGAAGAAGTGTTGTGCTTAATTGAATTTGAAAAATTAGAGGATGAGTGCTACACCAGATCATTTTACTTGTTGAATCCTAATAGGTTCTACAAGAAAATCCCTTAACTAGGTAGATTCTAATAGGTCTTGATTAGTAAATCCTTTAACTAGGTGACTCTTTAGTTAGGGTTTAAATCCTTTAGAAAGGTTACTCCTTATAGGGTAAAGCTAGTAATAAAGGAAAATCCCTTGACCAAGTGACTCCTAATAGGGTCTGCTCCTAACAGGGAATCATTGTAAGCTCCGAATAGGGCTAGGCCTTTAATGGGGAATATTTTAGAAGAGTGCAAATACTTGTGGGTACTAATTCCCACTGTGGTTTTCCCCTCTAACCAAGGGTTTCCACAAGAAAAATACTGGTCTCACTTTGTTTCATGTTTGGACGTTTATTTTGTCACTTTGTTTATTGTTTTGATTAATTAGCAAAAACAAGTTTTAAAGGGAACTGAAACTCTTTACAAACCATTATATCATAGGAATAAACATTAAAGACCACCAATAGAAAACATGAGACAAAAAAAAATAGGCCTACTAAGAGGTAACAAAACTAACAATGAAAAGACAAAAAAACCAACAGGAAAGAAAGCACCCAGAGGAAAACCCAACTTAGACTCTGGCTAAATCAAAATGACCCATTAGGGTCTCATCCATTTTTTCTTGAATTTCCTCCATCCTGCCAATGATGGTTTTGATTTCATTGACACTCTTATTTGCAGTAGGAGACTTCTTCTTAGCACTAGCCCTTGTCCTCATGACCGACCCACCACTCTCACCCTATACCTCATCCCCTTGTTCTCCACCATCACACATACCCTTATCCAACACATAAACCAAAGCTCTAAGATTGGTGCTATAATCCTTCATGCTATCACGACTATGTTGGAGGATCTTGTAGATGGTTTTTCCCAACTTTTCCACCCGACCAATGATGACCTCCATAGAATTCCCCTTCTCCCGAGGTTGAGTAATCCTAGGATCACTACTCCACCTACCCATCTTCTCCTGTAGCCCCTTATGCCTAGCCTCCATCTTATGATATTTTAGGTTGAGCATTTTAATTTCCTGAAAACACCACTTGTTAAATCTGAAGGAGTAAAGGGCCTCCACTTTTGTAGTTTGTAATTATCCAAGGGTAACATCTTCTATGTCATTGGAGTCATAAAAAACTAGCTTAATAGAGGATTCCCTAACTTGATGGTCACTAAAATCTTCCATATCATCCTCTATTTCCTCTAGGTTCTCATGAGAAACATGAATTTCATGCCTAGTTCCCTCCACAAAATTATCAAAAGTGGCCACTTACCAAAATTATCTTGTGTAGCCATTTGAACAACCTTCTCAACTAAATCATCCAAATTTTTAGAATCATGGGTTAGATTATCACCAGAAATACCTTTAGTGTTAAGAAGACCATCATTCATAGGATCTAAAATGACATTATCATCCTTCACCATGTAATTCTCTTCTTTGTTTTTAGTATTCTCCATTTCCATACACTGAGCTTCAACCTCCTCCTAGGTATCATTCACCACTTATTTCTCTTCTTTATTCTCAGTATTGTCCGTTTCCATCCCCTGAACCTCAAGCTCTTCTTAGGCCTCATTTTCCTCATCAGAATCACCACTCTCTTCCTCTTCCCCATTCAGAATAGGAGCCTTGTCCATAGAAAAATTATCCTCATCAGAAGATTCATCTATCTCATACTCTTCCTCCTCGCCACTGACTTTAGAAATAGACTCCTTCTTACTAGCACTCGTCCCTCCTTTCTTCGAGCTGTCCTCAATGTTACCCTCAAATTTCCTTTTTCCTTTACCCAAAACTGGGGTCTTGTTTAGGGACAGTGTCCCTTATATGCTTAAAGATAAGTAAAATGAGGCCCTCATGCAACACAGACTTCTTATGAGTCACTTTGTTTATCTTTGTATAAAGTTTAAAGTTGAAGAATGTTGTTGAATTAATTGTGAAAATTTCTGATCTGGTAGATTACTGATTCACCCCCCTCTCAGTAATATTTGACCTTATAGTATTAACAAAGATCACATATATTTATGAAGATGATTATTTTTTTATTTAATTATAGTTGTTGAGCCTTGGAATGTAGAAATGAATCAATGATGCCTTCATAAATGCATGTATCTATGAATGTCAGTCCTAGATCTTCAAATTTTGTATGCTTGATGGGAACTTGCTAAGAATTAAGAATGCATGTGGATGGAAAAATGGTTTTCATGCTTGATTGAGAAATCCTCTACTTGGCCATCATGGGAGAGAATCCTAATATAATGGAGAATATTTCCTTAAAAAAGCCTTGAAATTCTTGAGGAAATGCTATGTATTGGATTCACTTGCCAATCTTGAGAGCACATATGAAATCTTGATCATGGTTCTTACTAAAATGAGGAGAGATAGACCACTTCTATACTTCTCACAATATTTTGGAATTCAAAATTAACCTAGTCCAACCAAGGGATCTAAATTCCCACCAAAACACTGCAATGAGACCCCAATTCAAATTTGAGCCTAATTGTTGGGGAACATGACACCCTAGGCATTATGTACCTAGTAGAAAGTGTCAGAATTGAAATGGGGGGTTGGGGAGATAGGGTGAATTCTAGAATAAGAAGATATAGGTAGTTGGATGAAGCATAATAGACATGAAATCTCAAAATCACCAAAATGGGGCCTAACTATGCATCTAATTATGTGTGCTAACTTTTTAGAATATTACATTTAGTCGCCACTTTAGCGGGAGTATGATAAAAATTCAAGCTCATGGTAAAGTAGATCAATACATTGGAAATTTTTTATCAAGGTTAAGGAGACAAGGAAACACTAATCCCCAAGTGACTTGGTACTCGTCAAATCCAAAACCAAGATGTGTGTGTGTGTGTGTAGGTGGGAGAGAGAGAGAGAGAGAGAGAGAGAGAGAGAGAGAGAGAGAGAGAGAGAGAGAGAGAGAGAGAGGTATTGCCTTACTATGGATCATGCAAAGAGAATGCAATTCTGTAAAAACTAGAATTGATAGTTTAGAAAGCTATGAGATGCTAGTCAACCCATCGAAACAAAGAGGATTATTCCTTAAAGAAATCTAGTCTTCATTAAGGGATCCAAAAAAAGTGGTCAGTCTCAAGACCAAATGAAAGAAGGATCAATCTTATGATCCACTGAGTAATGCATAGGGAATGGTAATGTAAAGATGAACATAAGGACAACCTTATCTTCTTAGCCATATACATAAGACATTGCATTGAATCATTCTGTGTGTATGCAAAATGACAAACAAGGAGTAGATTGTATGCCCCCACGTTGAAGTGATTGCAAACACCTTAACATGAGAAATGGCTTTAATAGAGCACACATAGACTCACAAGATATTTTTCCACTATGAGATGCCCCCAAGAAAGTAAAAACCAAGGGAAATGACACTCATGACAAAAGAGAGCACAATAGGGATCTACTAGCTCTGGGGCAAGTATGATCATATGATAAGTAATGTAAATCAAGAATTATATTAAAATGAAATGTCATCATTCTCCAAAGATAGAAGAACTACAAGCACAATGGAAGAAGATCACATAAGGGATAAAAACAAGAGCCTTTTTGCACTAACATTACAAAGACCAAAAAGAATGGTAGCTACCGCTTTGTTTCATCCCCAATCAGACATGAATAATAGCACATGTACGACATAAAATGTATACATAATATAGTAGAAATGAGATACACATAGAATAATGTCACAACAGGTCGATTCCTTTATCACGTTATGCTGATAGAGAAAAAAGGGTCATTTTAAAAAATATAAACAAAATACATAACAAGTTGTAGATCACAAGGGAAGAACAACACAATAGGAAAACACAAAATAATTTGATGTACAAGAGGATCTAATCGTCTGCCCCCATATAATGCCCCACCAAGGAACCCTTGAAACAATAGTGTAAAATATGCACTATTAAATTTTTCTTTGCAATTACATAAGCATTAACTGAAGAAGTGCATCAACATAAGAGCATTGCATAAGCAATAAAGAAACATAACAATGACCGACTCAAGATAGTGCACAAGTAGAAGTCTTATGTACACTCCTAAGGGCTCTGTGATAATCTCAAAACATACTTGGAACAAAACATAAATGTTCATAATATTTCCTAAAAAGAGCTCAACCAACATCCAACATGATATAGGAGACCAAGCTGGCAGTAACCCATGGCATACATATAGAGGAGACTAAATCATTCCTCTAAATCCATCTAAACAAGATTCATTTTAAATTCCAAAAGAGAAATGTTCCTAAGATGATCAAGAATACATGTTCATTTCCTTCTAACCATAAGGAAAATAAATAGAACCATCATATAATAGGCCTAGATCAAATAATAGCCATAAGAGTTTACAAGAATACAAAAGAGAAAGAAGCTAGGCGGAGACCCTAAAACAAGACAAAGACACCAATCTATACAAAAGTTGGTTCATGCACAAAGACCAATTTAATTACTAGTAAAAAATATGAGAAAAAAACTCTCATACTAGAGAGGAAGAGATTCCACTCTACAATTAGAAATGCCGATCAGGAAAAATGTTGATGCAAACATAAACATTGATTTGCAATTTTTCCCAAACTTAGTGTAACATATAAAATAGATGATGTCACCAAAATGTAAAGGAGGAAAATGGTGGTTTTAAGGAGAGGGTTTGAATTGTTAATTGTTATTTGTGTTGATTTCCTTAACCCCACTTTACACTTACTTGAATTTGATTGATTGTATATTGCAATTGTGATTGTGATTAAGGGAAGATAAGATGCTCCTTTCTTTCACCCTCAAATACACAAATAGGAGATCCAATTTTGATCAACCCCAAAGGGTAAATACACAAATGAATCCACTATTTGGAAAGAGACCGATAAAGGGGATCTTAAATTCTGTAAATTGATTGATTAATATGATTAATGATTGTAATTGAAAAGAATAGGAGAAAGTACCAACCTTACAAAATGGTAGATCAAAGATTGATGTTTTTTGAGATATGTAGACTGTTTCTGGAGATGCTGATAGTTGAAACCAAACCGAAATAGAGAGACGGACAAAACCCAGAAATATTTTTCCATTATAATGTCATCTTATGAAAAAGGTTGACCCTGTACCACTTTTGCCAACTCGATCTGCTCAACTCCAAAAGTGTCCCTGTTCGCACAGTCTGAAAGAAATCTAAAAAGGGTATCCAGATCTAGCCTCAGATTTATAGTCCCAAACCTGCACCTGCAAGAAAAATGTTTTTTTTTTGGGGGAAAAGGGTTTTCCTTGATCAAACCCCAGTTTTGGAATTAACCTTAATATATGTAATTGAAGATTGCATAAAGAATAACAAAGCAAAACTCAAATTCACCTTGCTTGTAATGTCCTTGTGGCGGATTCAAATCCTGGGATCCAAAAGTATGCTTAAAAACATGGAATGTAGAATGGAAGGATGTCTTCAATCTCTTGCTTGTAGATCTCCAACACCAAGTCTTGAATGGATTCTTGAACTTGATAAGGGCTTTGGAAGAAGATGGATGGAGAGATCACCAAA
>MU223047.1:1621438-1651766 GCA_018584345.1 Thuja plicata | reverse complement strand
TCCCTTTTATATGAAACTAGGGCACAATCTTCTAAGGAGGCCTACATAGGATAATTAAATCATAATTTAAGCCTTTACCCCTAGGAGAGGACCTATATTAAATATAATTTAGGAATCAACCAATTCAAAACCTGAAACAGCCGACCTGGAAGCAAGAATAAATTTTTTGTGAAGATTGACATCCCGGAAACCAAAAGTTCCCGAGATTTGGACCCTGGGACAGGGTCGAGGTCAGCCCCAAGGTCAACCCTGTCCTAGGACAGGGCTGAGGTTGACCCTATCCTAGGAGGTCGACCCTGTTCCCAGATCCCAGGATCACAGGTTAGAGACCCAGAATGCAAAATTTAGGTCAGGCAATGGAGGTTAGAAAGGCAGGTCAGGGGGGAAGCCATGTCAAGATTAGGAACCCATTTAGAGGTTCTTTTCATGACCCCAAACCACTCACTCAAAAGGCTAAACCAGTCTCCTATGGAAGTGCTTCCATTTTCTAACTATACACTTAGGAAAATTAAAGCAAAATGACAAAGATGACATGAATGTACGACTGGTAAACATCTAGCTACACATCAGAGAGTACCGAATACACATGATCAAGGCCATAATCACTTGATTCAATCGATAAATAATAGAATGCAAGCTAATCTACTGATCATATAATCAAAGTACATAAAATAATGGAAATGCATGCAAGGGATAGGAGCACATCATGATCAAAACTTTATCACTAGAAGTAGTCCACCACCTATAAACCAGTCTCCAGAAGTGATGTGCAATGCCACCCAACAATGTGGTATCATCATGCCCACCACACCATGCTTGTAGAGATAGTAACATGACCCAAGAACACATAATGCACATACATGAAGAAAACTATCACTCACACCATACAAGTGCAAAAATTAGGGGATGATACAAGAGTCCCAATGCAATCACTATGATGCAGATAAAAAAGTACAACATGGAGAAAACTCAATATATATATATATATATATAATACAAGTACACAAATATACCAGGTCATTGCTCATATTTAAACAAAGGTTTTATGCATAGACTCAAGAGTGGTAGTGCCATCACATGGAACATAGTGGCCCATGTGGCTTTGAGAAATCCTTCTCTCATCAAGGAAGCTCTAGTAAGCCATATCAATGTTCGTAGATGACAAGGATAAATCTCTACAATATCAACATCTGTAGATGGAAAGGAACTATTCCATATCAATGTCCTCAAACAATGGTAAGGAAAATACATACCATATCAACATCTTCAAATGAAGGAAAGGTAAGTCACATTAATTCTCATTGTTAACTCTTGTAATTATGTTTTAACCTCATTCATTTATTTAATTATTAATTTTTATTAACAACTCCCCAAGGGTTACCCTAGCAATCCCTTTATGTCCCATTCCCCCTTGGAGAGCCACTCCACTCCACTACTCAACCACCAAACAAGATCATCTCTTTACACCAATGAGGTACAATGCAAAAATGCATAAAGCAATGAAAGACTCAATAGCCATAAAACCATAATGAAGCATTGTAAGCTCGATTGGTCTCAAACCAAGAGCATAGGACACTTAGATCATGTCAAGAGGAAAAATATATTATGATAAGGATAAGATCTCTAACACCATACATCTATTACTCAAATGTGAGCTCAACTCAAGCATGAAACAAATTGATGCCAAGGGAAAAAAGTAAGGCAATAAACATCTGGCCATAAAATAGTGCACAAGAAAAATATATTAGCCTCATTACCAAAATAAAAAATCCCAATGAGATATGAAATACATCTCGCTAAAATACGAGATAGCCCTCAAAGCCCAAAAATACACAAAAGCACCAATTTCTGGCTATCAACCAACTTGGTGCACAATCATAAAATCAACAATAAAAGTGAGAGTTTGGATCATAGTATTAAATAACTAGAATTTTCTCTAATCATTTCAACCATACGATCCAATAAAAATCATGGGATACAACCAAGGACAACAATCAAAATATGCACACATGACAACAATCCAAAAATAGAGAGCACACAAATTGAGGCACTCATGGACAATGTCCAAAAATCAAAAGTGAAATATTGTGATTCTAGAACCCATTGGTTCTCACATACAAAACATCTCAATAATCCAATAAAACCAAGATTGCAAGCTCTTAGAAGCAAGGGATGGGCTGAAATACAAAGTTGAAGAGTTAGGCATGGGTACACACTCATGTGGCTCAGAAACTGAGGAAAACCCATAAATCCTATCGGGATTAAAATTCCATACATCAATGTCATTACTCCACAAAATAATCAATCATCAGAACAATAAGATTCCCATTTATACAAAATCACAATTAGAACCATATCCAGGTTCAAGGCCAAAACTCCCATTGAAGCCATGGAACAAAACTTCAAAACTCAAAACTCAAAATTCTAAAGATACCCTTTGGCTCAAACCACATCCAAAAATGCAATGAAGTAGTAAAATTCAACTTCCAAGCATCCCTAAAAATTAGAGCAGCATAAGCTAACATATTCCATTCGAATTTGAATTTAATTCATACAAGTCCAACCAGATGAAATAATGGAATGAAAACGTGGGAAAATTCTAATTCTCATCCCACAGACCAATAGCAATTTAATTCAATTCAAATAACAAAGTAAAATGAAAGTTCCAAGAAGCCCTACCTCACCACATGGTAAAAACTCTAAAACTAAGAGAAGAAATAAAATACTTCATGAAAACCAAAGATTCTTCCACACAAAGGGGATAAATCACAACACAAATCCCATGCTTTTCTACCCACAAAATTGCATCAAGCAGAACTCACCCAAGGAGAAAATCACCATAATTATCCAAAAAAGGATTTGACAGAAATTGGTCTCCAAAAATGACTAAGTGTAAAAATGAAGTCTATTTCTTCATTTTATCACTTTGGTCAAAATACAAAAAGGCTGCACTTAAGAAAATAAAATTAAAAACAATCAAATCAAATCGAACCCCAAATGGATTGATTCAACATGATTCCATAAATAGGAGTGCACTTTGGCACGCTTGTCAGAAATTAATAAAAATAAACAATAAGGATTAAAACCAACATTTAACCCCTAACCTATCATGGCAACTATGGTCAACTCTAATGCATAGATAATTATTGGTATGATTACACTAGTGCAAATGAAGTCTAAATGTTACCTACATAGTACCAGAGATATAATTTATCAATATAGGTACACCATCCATACAAGGATGATATTGGATAAAATCATGAATAGTCAATATAACTATATCCTATATCATTATCAAGGATAAGACACACTCAAACCTACAACTTAGGCGGAATCAATGTTTGGTACCTATTCACTAAAACATGCACACATCAAGTGCAAATACACACAAAATATATAGATGAAGCACATGCATATAATAATAAAACAACGAAGGGGATTGAGACATCGTGTGGACCTCACGAGTGAATAAATAAAACTTTGTCCCTCTTTTTACAAACATAATAAACAAGATCTATAAGAACAATAATATAAGAAAATATTTCATTTAATCTAAAACATTAAATGCTCATTTATGATATTTAATCATATATCAATGAAAACTCAGAATACATTACCATTAATCATGATAAAGAATAATACCATTGAATCTTAGTACTAACATTATGATACCTTATATAATGATCCGTGATCTAGATAAAATCTAAACAAGATTAAAAATCATAATTTGGTAACCACTGGCTCATGCATCAGTAAAACCATCAAATCACATCCTACACCATATAATCCACAATAACTAATAAAAATATAAACCAGATACCATCATAAAATCAACAACGATATCATAAATAATCATAGAATGAACTATAATCAAATGTATCTCATAATGTTAATATAAAATAAAAGCATGAGAATAACTAGGAGACATCATAAATGAATCAAGTTTGGATCCAAATGACCAAGATAAAAATGAGTCCACATAACTCACATTCATAGCATCAAAAGGTCTAGCACCTTGAATCAGGTGTGCAACAAGCCACAACACAATGGTTCTCACAACCATGCATAAGGACAAAATAAAATAACCAATGAAACAACATAATCTAGATCATCTAACATGCACCAACATATCATGGGTCCAACATGATCATAAAATACAAGCATAAGGTAATAATAAAGCATCCAAAGCCAAAACAAGGTATCACAAGGAGATCTCATCCAACTACACAAAGGAACCACGACAACATAAGGTTGGGGCTACATCCATAAGGATGTCATGTAGGAAGAAAATAGGAGAGGCACTACATCTTCCCCTCCCAAGGGATATGAATACTCATGGAAGCTTGCAAGTTATGCAATAGAGCACACAAAGTGCTAGATCCACAACCAAGCCAATCGCAAAATGTCCATACAACTCCTTCACAAGTATGCCCAAATCACCAACTCCTTACTAGTTAGCCTCACAACTATTGAGAGGACCAAAAAAATTCCCTCCAAGGTCTCTTCAAAGACCAAGGTACCAAAAATCTCAAGTCAACAACTCAAGATAAAGGGGAGATCATCCCAAAAGATAGAAAATCACTACCATGCTCATTTAGAGCATACTATAATGCAACTAGAGTCTCACTTACTCGCTCAAGAATTTTAAAAGGTGAGGATACTCTACAAAAATGCACTTCTCTTAGGGATACTATGTCCATCTCAGGATACCAAGAGGCACAAATCAAAAATTTTACCCTTTCACAACCAAGAGTACTCGCACTATAGAGGCTCAAAAATTCCCTCCTTCCACATGAAGGGATATAAAAAATCCAACTAAACACCAAGCATAGGAGAAATATTATTTCTTTGACGTCGAGATCTCAACTATAGCTAAAACAAGGGCTACCCAACCCAACTAGACCATGACCTCACCTTCAAAAAGGCAAAAATGAGTCCTACACTCACAGCCTTAACCAAAATCTAGATGGTAAGACACATCCATAAGATTGCATCCTCTTCTAGCTTGAACCTACGAATAAGAGACTACGAACAATATGTTGGTGCTCAAATCAATAGATTGTATTTCTTATGGACTTGCCAATCCAATGCTGGGAAACCCAAGTAATTTGGCCAACTAACAAGTCACAACCAAAACAAGGTTGGAACTTCTGCAATTCTGGCTTTGCAGGACCAAGGCTGGTAGGCCTATACCTTAAGCTTTAAAGATTTTTATAGAAGATTTGATAGCATCTCAAACCTCTCTTTCAAGTGTGGAAAACATATACTTGAAAGAAATCCAATTGTGATCAATCACAACATAAACTATAAGACTAAGAATGCTTTTGTAAATTGTAAGAATGCTTAGAAGATATCTAAAAATTGAATAAATGCTAGTTAGAATATCTCAACAACTTTAACAATGAATCAAATGACTATAATCCAATAATTAATAAGACCAGTGCTTATTTCAACTTGGGCAATAGAGTCAATTCACTTTCAATCCTATGTATAACCTTGCAAGACGATATATATTACAACACCATCAACTATTCAAATGTTGTAGATGCAGAGAAATTAAGTCTATTTATATCCTTCTTAGTTCAAATGAATTTAACTCCTATGGTTGGGAGGCCAGATGAAAAAGAAGCAGGAAACACTTACTTTTCACAAAACCCTTGATAATCAAACAAGCATATGAGACATGTAAAATCTCTACACAAGCATTGAAAGAATATAAATTGAATCTACCTTCAATAATTGCAAGGGACTAACTAAAATTAATTGAACCTTCTTACCACAAGTGAAATAGAAAACACTTATCTTTTATTGATTTTGAAATAATAGCACATTAGAGTTCATGTTGCAGTTGTGATCAAATTTTAGAATAATAATAATTATAATGACTGTAATTATTCCACATGGTCTTGGTATCCCTATTTATATAAAGTCCAAGGGATGTGCACAAGCTTCAGACCAATGTGTCTCTTGATAACTAATCCTAACCCTCAGATCAACAACTGAACTGATATAGTTACAATCAAGGAATAATTAACATTCTTTTTTAAAAAATGGTTGTCGACCATTAGGATTCATATAATAGTTGTTTTAACACAGTCTTTGTGGTTTCTCTGAGATAATGATTATGCATGTAGTTATCATGATGCTTCAATCATATGTCCATCAAGATACTTTGTATGATAATGGATATTATCACTAGTATATCAAACAACTTTGTCGACGAGAACTAGATCATCGATGTTGTCAACCACTCTCAGGCATAATCCATCCCTGTGAAATTTATTTTAAGAATGTCTTCATGTCATTTTCCTCCTCAGTCATTGGAGATCGCATTGTTTCATTATCAAACAGATCCATGGTAGTCACCACCTTTGAAACTGTTGACACCCATGCATTCTGTCCTTTTGATCATTGGGGACATGTGTCATCATCAAGTAATCCCTCAATGGGAAAAGGATATTCATCTTCCGATTGCGGGATTACACCCACCATCGATCCTATCCTCTCTTTAACAACCAATCACATTGCTCAAAATTTTGTGGGTTCGGGACATGCGTCGCTTAGGTGTGATCCCTCAATGGCTAAAGGATGGGCATCTTCTCTTTGAGGCATTATGCCTGTCGTTTATCTCTGTCATGATTTAACCATCGATGAACCTTCAGCTTGCTTTAAAACTCGATCACCTTTATCACTCGGTTAAGACATCACCATTGATCTTTCCCATTTGCTAAAAGATAAGAGATTTAGTAAATCACACTTTAACCAGCTTCAGGAATGATGTGTATCCTTGTCATCCTGGTCGACCAATCAAGAACCGCTAGTTGTATTCCTTCTACCTTATTTCTTGGACATCTGCGGGCCTAGGACATGTGTCGATGTGTCGCAATGCCTTGATGGGTAAAGAAACTACATTTGTATTTGATTGAGGAATTATGCCTGCCATAGATCTTCACTGAACATTAACAATTGATCTTCCTTCTTTTCTGCTCAGACTATAGTGGGGTGTCGCAATGCCTTAATGGGTAAAAGATAGGCATCTCATCTTAGCGGCATCACGCTGACCATTGGATGAGGATTGATATGCTCAATGCTTAATTTATTTGGTCCCACTCAAATGAGATCTTAGCAGATATGTGTCAGAGAGTTACAATGCCTCAATGGATAAATATTGTTCAACTCTTGATTAAGGGATCATGCCAACCGTAGATCTTTACTAAGGTTTGACGGTCGGACGGATCTGCACAAAGATAAAGTATAACAAAAAGAATGCAAAAAGATAAGCAACGTTTATATTTATGAATTTAAATATGAATAAGAACCTTAAGGTAAAGCAACAGTACAAAAAAAATAAATCATATCGAGAAAGGCATATAAAAATACTTCCATACCATAGGTACAATAATTCAGTTACAGATACATCGTCCATACATGGATTCTATTGGCTAAATCATGAATGATTGGTGAAACTATCTCCTATGCCATTGTCCAGGATAAGACACACTCAAACCTATAGCTCAGGAAGAGGTGATGTCTGGTACCTGTTCACTAAAACATGCACACATAAAGTGTGGCTCCTCACAATATAAATAACCAAATAAAAACATGAATAATCAAAGTATGACTAATGGAACAATGACGCACTAGTGACACAATCATTCATATGTATTAGAATATCATGACACTGAATGTTCCATATTTAATCCTCAATGTACATCGTAATAGAAATTTCATTTAAATTTAAGACATTAAAATAAATATTTTACAACATATGTGCATCACATAGCAGTGAAAACCTCAAATCAAATATCCATCAATACAGTAGGCACACTAACATAGGAAATTAGTGATAATTTTCATAACAACATAATCCAATATTCTTGAATATAAAATACACTAGATATCATCATAAAGCATCATGTAACATCTTGAAAGCATCATCATGCATATATGATCAAAATAGTAAGCAATAGTATAATCTAACATCTAAATCAGCAATGGTACTGGTAAAGCCAAAATAATGTATTGTAATAAAATATATCACATAGTGCAAATATCTGATCACATGATGTAGATAGTCACAAAATAAAAGAGTCTAACTCATATCAAAATTATATATATATATATATATATATATATATATATATATATATATATAATGATCCCCAATCCAGATATCATCTAAATATTATCAACAATCATAATGTAGTAACCACTCGCACATACATCAGTGAAACCATCAAATCACATCATAAGCCATATAAACCAGATACCATCATGACCCCGAGACAATAATCTTGGAATGAACAAAAAAATGAACTAAACCAAGTGAATCTCGCAATGATAACATACAATCATAGCTTGAGAATAGTCACTGAATCTCCTAAAATAATCAATCTCCAATCCAATTAACCAAAGACCCCAATGAATCCACATAACTCACAATATAGTCTCGGGCAGCCTTGCATCCCAAATCAGGTATGGAACTATGTATGATGAAAACCTACATGTGTAGAACAAGCTCAGACATGCAAATGTAAGGCAAACAAATAATTTCATTCTAGTCTAACATGTTCATAAACTTGCAACTACACAAAGCTTCCAACATAACCTCAAATGAGCTTAAATAAGTGCACCCAAGACTTGTTTGATTTTCTCTTAGAGAGGAATGTGAGTGTGCTCTCCTAGCACAATGTAAATCTCACTATTCATTGCTTGCTTGTTATGGATTAAAATCTACAATGCAAACTAATGAATGTGATGAAGAGCTCAAGAACAAGTATGAGGAGCTTATCTCAAGCCTTCACCAAATGATGAAGATGAAAATGCAAAAATTAAACTAGAATGATATGCAAGATCAAATGAAAATAAAATTCATTCACCATTAACCTAGTATGTGATTTCTAGATTCAACAATGAACTAAGATTGAAAAGTATGAAAATAAACTATGAAATCTTAGAGAAATATTAACATGATAACAATGCATAAAATGATAGATGATTTACTCTTGGTGAGGCTCCTATTTATAGGATTTTGGAGGGCTTGGGTGAGGTGGAGCACATGTGGCATCCACATAGGTGTCACATGAGGGACACATAAGTCATGCAAGAGGCCAAGTTTGCTCACACATGTGTGAGAAACTTGAGATGTGATGGGTCAATGTGTACTTGAAGTGCACATGTAAGAGATCTTGTCATAGATGTGTAAGAAGTGTTATATATTTGGTCCAATGAACACTTTTGGAAAGTGTAAGAAAGTAGCATCAAGGTTGTAAGAAACCTTGTTGGCACAAAATTAGTATTATTTGAAAAGTCAAATTTTGGAAATTTGCTCACGCTGTGAGCAAATAATTAGGACTAATGGGTGTAGGAATCCTAAAAATTAGCCTAATTAACCATAGTTAATTAGTGACTAGGCTTATTTGTTGAGAGTGATGTGACATAGGGTAGGATCTAGGTTTAGAATAAATTAATCAAAATTAGATTTAGATGAAATATGGTTTAGAAAAATATTAGCATGCGAGGGAATAAATAAATTACATATTTATTTAAAGGGGAATTTAATGTGGGGAGGTATTAAATAAAATTTAATACATTTAGAGAATAAGTATTTAAATTAAATTTATATACTTTAGAATAATGAGCATAATTTAATTAAATAAGTGGAAGATTATAACAAATATAATTAATTAAAATTAACTATAATGTTATGAGGGACAATTTTAGGCATCTAGAAGAACAAGTCACAACACAATGATTCTCACAACCAAGCATAAGGATATAAGCAACTTGCCAAAGCAATAGCACAATCCCACAGGGGCTTCACTTAGTGAACCTGAATCATATTGCTTGTGTTTGTGGCATACTAAAGAATCCCTCTATTTTCAAAAATTATTACCCCAAACTACTTTTTTGTCACCCCCTCTTTTACCCCCCACAAATATTTTCCGATATAAACCCCCATTCCCCAACCCCCCCACCCTCCCCNCCCCCCCCAAAAAAAAAAAAAAAAACCCCTCCACTCTATTTAGGCAATATATTGAGCCTTTTTTTCCCATTTTAAACCCCCCAATATGAATGTATGTGATATTATATTGCCCCGTTAGTGAAGACCCTGTGGACAATCCATATCATCGAAAGGCACCAATACATCATGGATCCAACATGATCATAAAATACAAAAACATATTCATCAAAGCATCAAGTAAACTCCACCAATCACATAAAGCAATAAGGAAAAGATCCTGAGCCAAAACAACGCATCATAAGAGATCTCATCCATCAAAGAGGCACTAACACAACATAATGTTGAAGCCACATCCATCAGGATGTCTTGTAGAAAGAAATGGGAGAGGCACTACAACTTTGGTCACCCTATCATGCTCCCTCATTCAACCCCAATTATGTTCTAATACTAAAATTAAGATAGATATCACATGAATTATCTAATGGATTATAATGATTATAAGTATACACATAATTCTACTCATGTATTTGATCCCTAACCCTTGTATAATAATTGGTTGTATGAATTATTAATTGTTGGAGTATGTAATAAATTGTTATCATAACTATCTACAACTACATCATGTGATCATTATTTTACAATGTAATTATTGTTGAAGCACATTGTATAAATCTTCTTCATATTATCAAATAAGTATAACAAGCTTTCATCTCTATAACCAACGTATAATATCAGAGCCAAAAAGGATATCTATTGTTGTGATGGAAGATAATTGAGAGGTGTGGAAGATGTAGTAACCAATGATGCTAAAATATGAGAAAACAACATAATAATATGCACCCTCAGAAATTGATGAGATAGAAAACAAACATACGAAGTAGAAAATCAAAGAACTATTGAGAAATTTATCTTTCGTATTGGTGGTGATATTCTTGTCTAGTGGAAGAGGATATATGTAATAGTTGGGTTTGGTGTTTAATGATATTGATTTTGAAGATTGTAAATACAATAGTGATGCTTCCTAGGAGAGACAATGACAATGAAGTTCGGTTAAGTGATTATTATTAGTTAAATCTTGATAGTGGACAATATGTAATATGGTGTCATTAACTGTGATATCAGTTAGAGTTTATGGATTATTGTTTGGCATGCCAATAAAAAGGACCAGGTATCCCATTGGCAGTAGTATCAAGCTTACAGAGGAGAGTTACAAATTATTCCTAGGCATTGGAGTGGTGCTTCCATCATTGTTTTGTTATTTCCAATTGATCAAGGCCCAAGATATTTGACATAACAGAGTTTGAGAAGGGTGCACAAATGTAATCTCTTGAATCTCTTTGGTAATGAAGAAGGAAACGGATAATGAAAATGGTTTCATGCCCAATAATACAACTTTTGAAGGTGATAGAGTTGTTGAGAGCAGAAAAGGTATGTGTATTACATTGTTGGATCATTTATTTGTTTAGATGTTCTTTAACTATGCTATGACATGTCTTAGCAAGTAATGTTGATATATGAATGAGTATTTGGACATTTAATTTTTTTTTGGTATAGCTTTTTTGGTTATGGTGTGATTGGTGTTTGAATACAATTTTTCTTTTTAAGCATGGATTGTATTTGGTCTAAGGGTATATAAATTGAATCTTGGGAGCATATTAAAGCATTAAATTTTGTAGTTTAAATGTTGCTAGGAATAAAGTGGGATATCAGCTTTTTTTTTTAAAGATAGAGATTCTATTAGATAAATATTTAAATTTTAACTTTTATATATGGAGAATGAAAATCCAAATGTAATTAATGAACAAGAATTTATGGGGAATAGAAAGTGGAAAAGGAAAACCACCTACATATGGAAGTAAATTTTTGGATTGGAGTAGTAGAGATGATAAAGCAAGGCTATAATTGGTCTTACTCTTTTAGAATTTGAACTCTATCATATAGATTTTGATTAATCATCTATAAATATTTGGGATAATTTGAATAAATTAGTTAGAGAAAAAACAGTCAATGCAAAAAATCTTTAAAGATTCAATTGTTTAGGTTCAAAATAGTAGATGGAATCACTATGTCAAATTATATAAGCAATTTGAGATCTCTTTGTAGGAAACTAGTAGAGGTTAAGGTTCTAGTAGATGATGATGATGATGATGATGATGCTTTAAGGCTATCATATTAAACAACTTGCCTTCAAAATACAATAATATTATTTTTACACTCAGTCAAATCACTTCACAAACTCTAAAAGATATGATTTCAGCTCTTTTAGCAGAATAAAAGAGAACATAAGAAAATACAAAAGATCTTCATTTAGATAAAGCATTATACTCATGGAGCAATAAGAAATGGTCAAGTAGAAATAAAAGAGACAATGCATAGTTCTATTGTAAGAAAAAGGGACACACAGTAAAGTTTTATAAAACTCAAGCCAGTGGTCTTCTTAAAGGAAATCTCAAAGATGAAATAGATGTAGGCAAATTTGCTTGCATTGAGGAAGAGGATACATTAGATGATGAAATAATCATTAATGATTCCTATTGTACTCTTAATCATAAATTTGTGCTTTGAGCCTTCATGCTTGGAGGTTGGAGGCACAAAAGAATGAAAGAATATCTACCATCTCAATCTAGCTTCTCACTTGAGATGGTGCTTGTATGAGAAGCAATTTTTTTCTTTTATTTTATGCTTTTTACTTTTTTTCTTTCTTTGTTGATGCTAAAAAATTTGAAGAATGCATATGTTGTGAAGATTCGATTTGGAAATAGGTTTGAGGTTTGGTAAAGATCTTGAGTATGGATGGTTTCCTAGAGAAATCATGAGACTATGGTTGAGAATCATCACCCTTCTAAGGGTCAAGACACAATTTGGAGTATTTTTGTCCAAAATAATTTGTTGCTTGTGATTCGAGAGTTCAAGACTGAGAACTCAAAGATTTATCTCAAAGCTACAACTTTACGAGGGTCACAAGGCAACTTGGGGGAGCTCTACTTGATTTAGGATTTGGTTCTTTAGGATAAAATCCTCTCAAATATGTATTCATTTATGTAAGCATACATTTTTGTTGTGTAAGCCTTAAGGGGCGGTCCCTAGGGCAAGGTGAACGTGATTACACAAAAATAATGTATTGTGCATAACATATTGTCAGTGTATATGTCTACAGTTACAATTTGTCATACTATTTTACAACATAATCTTCTTCATGTTATCAAATGAGCACAATAAGCTTTCATATATGTCACCAACATAGATATCTAATGTTGTCTAATATTCAATCGCAGGACCTAAATCAAAATTTATCTTTCTTAAGGAATTTTAATTGGTAAACTTGTACCTCTAATTATTTTACATTTCTTATTTTGATGGAATTTGTGATTTTAGGGCAAGATCTAGGGACATCTCAAAATGGGACATTACATCAAATTGTAAATTAAATATTAATATTATTTTCAAATAGTTTTTTCTGATTCTCTTCTTTTCTCATCAAATTTTCAAAATATTTTTAATTTATAAATTTTGTTAATAAATTGAAAAAAATATTACAAATTTTTAATAAACGTGTTAAATTGTCATTTAAAATTAGAAAAATATGCCAACAATAAAATAGTGCCTAATGAAAACAAGATTTCTCCCTTGCAAAACTTGAATATCTATCAAAGAGTAGCATATTATATCCTACCAATCTTGAAGCAAATAAAATAACATAACCAAAAGATAAATGATTTCTTCTAACCACATTGAGCTCACATTCTCTTAATTTTATTTTGATATGAAATGAACAAAGTGGAATGAAAGCTATGAAAAGAGTGAACATGATGGAGAGGAGAGAAAACATATGAATGAACCAAATGCAGATGGATCATCAATGTCGACATAATTGCATGTGGTCTGCACTACACCTCTATTGACAAAATGTGAAATGAAATACAGATGGATGATGAAGCCAATAGGTTTGCATGTGGTCCTCAGTGCTCATCCGGTGACAAAATTCAAGAAAGATGGACAAATGATAATGAATTTTGCTCGTGGTCTTCATTGCATTATTATTGAGCACTACTTTGGAGAAGGAAATATGAGGTAATGGAAGGCGGACAACAAGATTCAAAACACCTTTAATACCATACTGAAAATGGGAAACAAAAAGCAAAGGACTCCAATAGAAAAATTTAATCATTTATCTTCAATACACACATCATTACATTCTATGAGTACATAGAACCTTTTGTTCCTTCTAACGATGTACATATGGAAAAATGTCTGAATTTGTGTACTCCTAACAGGAAAAAAAACCAAAAATCTTACTAACTTGCCAAAAAGTTGGACCACGGTGAACAAAAGCTAATCATTTCCTTCAACCCTCGAAATCGCTAATGGGTGTTAATTTCATTGACATGGCGGTCGAAGTACTAATTGTCATCTATAGAATAGCATGGACAATTAGATTCAACCAAGAAAGGAAGTAGAATTATTCACACTATTGTACTTCCATGGATGACTTGGAGGATAACTAGTTGTCTGAACGTATGTACACAAAAGTAAAGGAAACATACAAATCTAAATAAATTCTATGCTTCTTCATGAACATTAAGAGAGGAATCAACCAGCTATGATTAATCCTAGCTCTAAATTAAACTATGTGCATGTGCAAAGTGGAAAAATGATATGGATAGAAATTGTCTTTGACATAAGCAAAGTTTTCCCCTCAATTGTTTTTTTTGGTATCGACAACCTAATGGATATATAAAAGTTTATTTCACAATGAAAATTTAAGTGTGTACGAAGATTAACAAAAGGCACTCACAAATACCTTGAATGAAACTTTAACCACAATGGTGGCCAACCATTAGGTGGAACTCTGCTTTGTGAAAACAAACTGTTTTGGGTAAGCAAGGGAGTAAAACTGAAGTATGACAGTTAGACAGATCCTCAAGCTCATGTCAAGGCATTTGAAAGAACATTGACATGAGATAAAAGCTATCATTTTTACTCTCTAGGTGCATAGTTTTTACACAACACTTGGCATATCAAGACGAGTGTATTAGGCACAACAAGAAATGTATCCCCATGGTGTTATCTAACCTCTATTAGGACACAAAGTTAGGTATGCGCTGAAGCAAATGTAAGAAAGGAGAAAAAAAAAATATCTATCATTCCTTCAGAACTATTGTTATTACATGGCTGAATCAAATAAAAAGTCTATAATTAAGATGATTAATGTTTTGATTACCTTGAGCACTTTATCATTTAGGAGGAGGGAGAGATGTTAAGTTGTTCCAAGAAACACATTTTAGATGGCTCTATTATTGACTCATCCATACAGAAAATGACATTTCCACTTCCTTTCCCTTGATATTATATAGATAAGAAAGATGATGGTGAAGGGACTAGAGAAGGGTTTATCACAGTTGTAGAGACCATTGCAAGTCAACCCAAATTTTCATGTAGTTGTAGCTTCCAACTTATTAACAATTTCATATGCTTAAATGATCATTGATGTGCAACCCAGGTCCCAGCCTCTATTCTATGCAGAATAGTGATATGAAAAGGAGGGGTAAGCAAATCATTGGCCCTTTCAGTAGGGCCAACAAAACAAATAGATACTAGTTATTTCTCCTAGCACTATAAACTTTGTCATAAGAGGATCTCCTTAGCCACAATTCATGTAAAGAAGTTGTACAGTAACATGCCTAGTATTGAAACCTGGAACTCATAGGACTTGAAAACATCAATAGAAGATAAAATCCTCTTGCCATCCTCAAAGAGCTTTTTAAAGCTATACATTACTTAAAACAAGTTGGGTTATCTCTTACCAGTTTTCAATGGAAAAAGCTCTACAATTTAAACCATGCATGAAACGAGTTCTAGTAGCAAGTTCCAGTGTAGGAAAAAAAAAAAAAAAAACTCTGTCAACCCATGGGAGCTTCAACATTTACAAGAGGAATGTCACCCCAATATATCCATTGTTATTATCTATCTGAAAAAATGAAAAACATGGTCTTTGAACTTTACATATACACAATCTCTAAATACTCATAGTCTCTTGGTTCTACATTTTCTACTCTGTTAAACCAGAACACTATTACCATCAGCATCCATTTTCTATCTAATAGCTAATTAGATGGTATCCTCAATTAGATTTTCTCCCTTCATAATCATTTCTATCAGTTGATTGTTGTTAATTCATAGCACTCCTGACAGTAATTCAAACGGTGATGACATCTGAAGCATGTCATTGCCTATAACAGTAAAGTTCTAAAACATTTGCAATCCAAGAAGATAACAAACCATACAGTGATCTTAGCCTTGGATAAGGGATAGTTTATGCAGGTAATGTTCATGATTGGGTCTTCATTGGAGCTAATGCAAAGTGGGACATAGACATATGATCTGAAGGACTGTTGAGGAATTCGGTTATGATTATGTGTTGAGAATAAATACTGAAAGTCAGAAAAGTGATGCTCCCCTGTTCCAACGAAGATTGAAATAATTTATGTACCTTGTAAAATTTAAATCATTTCTGTAAAGTGCATTTTTAAGCACAAACTCGCATATAAAAGCGGGCAATCTTGTATCACAATATTTATCTGATCCCTTAGGATCTAGGCTCGACAAGAGGTTTTATTTCCTCTATTTTTTCCTACTGGTGCCCACACTGAATGGAGGTGTAACCTTTTATTTTAATTTATAAAATAAAATCATTTCAGCCTTGATAAAAAAAGGGAAAAAGAAGATAACAAACCATACCAATTGTGGCTATTCTACAATTGTAATTACATTAATACAAATACTGTCATGACATCTGAAGCAATACATCACAGGTCATGATATCACTACATATAACACTAAACATCTAAAACATTTGCAATCCAAGAAATTAATAAACCATACTGTCTAGTAGATATTCTGTAATTGTAATCACTGAATTTGTAAATAAAGACCATTATAATTATTATTGCTTGCAAAATCTATTGTTTGAAAGGACGGTAAAAAATCCTAAATCCTGACTTAAGGACATAAACAATCTTCAAGCTAAAATCTTATAACAGTTTGAGCTTAAGGCTTTGAGATTTATAGATTGTTATAGATCATGATAGAAGCAGCAAGGTATCATATTTTCCTCCTATTTATAAAATAGACCTACCATATGACTGATCTGAGCTCAGTTTCAGTGGCCTCAAAATCATTCTCTCTGAAATTTGATCTCTGACTTTCTGGGCAGCAGAAAACCTGTGGCCTAAATCTCTCATTTTTGCCTCTGACACATTAGACATGGCCTTCTTAATGTCAGGCATGGTATAATCAAAATGCTTATCATCCCAAGAAAATTAAATCTTGCGGTTAGTGCAATAAATAATAGAAAAATAATAGTAACTCGAGCAAATAAGTGGGCCTTGAACCCTGCAAAAACATGTCTAAGTTTACAACATGGCATTAGGATTGAACTTATAAAAGGCACAAGTTTAATAGAATAGGCATTGTTCAAGACTAATCTTGTGGTTTAGAATTTTACTTTTAAGAAATATATAATGAAAATTTAATTGTTATTTTTGGATTAAATTGTGTAGTAATTGTTTATCATCAATATTTTAAGAATCATACTTTATGATTTATCACTAGCATGAAATAGAGTTTTTAGATTCATCTTATATAATTATTACAACTTTCTTTCATTTTGATGATGAATGGCTGAATGCAATTCAAAAATTGATAAAAATTTCACACACAATCTACTTTAGAAATAATAAGTAAATATTTACATAATTTAAGAAAATCCGACATCATTAGTATATGATGAATCAAAAAATGTTCTTCCATAAATTTTTTTAAAAAAATGAGAAATTCAAGCAAAAAAAATATTGGTAATATTATCTCCAACTGAAACATAATTCCTTTTCTTGAGAATACCAAGTGTAACAAAATAATAAAAGAACAAAATGTACTTAAAAATTCCATCTGCAAAAACCCTTTTCGTCATTGGGAAGGCCATCATCCAAGTTACCAGGTTAAACAGATAGAGACAGAGTCTTCGCTGAAATTCAGACGTGCGCCAGGTATGGCTGCTCACTTCATGTATTTATTTTCTACATACAAAACCCCATAAATTTCTGTCAGTAGCAGAAAAATTGTTGTGAACAGGATAGAGGAAAAATGGCAGAAACAGAGTAATCATAAGCAGAGGAAAATTATGGTGGCTGTAGACGAGAGCGAGGAAACTATGAATGTGCTCTATTGGGCTCTCGATTTGTTCTGCATTAAAAATGCGAAGGAAACCCTTATCCTATTGCACGCTCAGCCGCCGCCAGGGGATTACTCAATTATGGATAGCACAGGTGTTGTTTCTTACACTATTAACTCATATCTAATCTTTCAATTTTTCTTCTATTCATTCTATTGTTCTGAAATGATATTTTTTTATTGTTGTCAGATTACATATTCTCAACTGAAATTGGCTGTGGAAAAGTGTCACAGAAACGTCACTGAAATTGTGTCCAAGAGAGTCAAACGCATTTGCATTGGCAAAAATGTAGGTTATATTTTGGTACCAACTTGACCCAATTGGTAGTTTGTTATCCACATATCTGTTTTTTAATTTTACAGTTAATTTCTGGTTTGGGTGTGTGCGGAGGCCAGAGTGGGTGTTGGAGATGGGCCATGTCTACAGGGCAGAACAGTTGCACTCCATGTGACTGTTTGTTTGAATTTATTAATTAAATTAAAAATCACAAACACTTTTGTCAATGATTTTTAATTTAATTAATAATTCCAAACAAACAGTCACATGGGGTGCAACCGTTCTGCCCCGTATCCATTTTCGTTGGAGATGTGAGGGATGTTATATGTGAGGAAGCAGAGAAAGTTAAGTTAAATTTCTTGGTGATGGGAAGCCATGGCTATGGTACAGTAAAGAAAAGAGGTGTGATGATTATGTTTTCTACAGTCTTTTTATTCGTTACCTTTAAATGTATGAAGTTTTGATGGTCGTCTTGTTTGTTTAAAGGGCATTTTGGGGGTGAGTCAGTGATTACTGCGCACACAATGTGAAGTGCCCATTTTTTTGATTGTGAAGCATCTCAAGAAATGAGACAGTGTTTGATCCAAATGTTGCCAAAATGATTACAATCAATGAATCTAGGTAGCCTGCAACAAAAGAAAAATAAACCTATATCAAATAATGCTGAGAATTTTAGACCTCAAGACATTAGTTAATCTTTAATCAGAATTTCAATCCATAAAATTGTCCAGTTTAAGCTTTCACATATAGCATAGAAATACTGATCTAGCTAGTCCATAAAATTTCCTTAATAGCATGAAACTAACATCATATTGAATTGAAACAGAGAGAAATTTTGTTCCTCAATGTCCTATCTCACCACCACAATGTCCTATCTCACCACCACAATGACATACCCATTTCCACAAATGGAATAAAAACCAGGATGTATCCTTACAAAACACTGATTTCAATGCAACACTAATGCAGCACTGATTCTATTTGTTTTTTCCTCTTTGGGATCAAAGCTCTCTTTGAATTTGTATGAGATTAAGATTATGTAGGAAGAGGATTTTCTCTCATGCAGGAACTAAATTCTTGCTATTTATATTTTTTTGCAGGGAATTTAAGAAACAATGATGGGGACTGGCATATACATGCATGATTGAAGAAGATTGATTCATGGTGTTTGTAACGCCAGATTTATGTTTTCTCCTTGTACTCTATGGATACACAATTTTTACACTTATCAGAAGGTTGTCTTCCTATGGATTTTGAAAATACTTACTTCATATGAAGATATTACAATTCATGAGAGTGATGTAGAAGGAAAAATAATCACTCTATGATGGTCCTTTGATTGGCATCAGCAGGTTGAGCTTCTTTCATTTAGAGTGTTTGCTTGTTGATTTTATTTCAAGAATAATGAGATTAGTATTTCCCTGAGGCTTGTGTTTTACTGATTTCCATCATAAGGTTTCTTTAAAACAATTGTGTTCTAAATCCAACAGATGTATTTCATAACTTTAAGGATGAAGAAAGGCAATTTGTTTGCCCTACAAAGCAATCTGACAACCAAATAAGAGCCATGTTGAGTTTATATAAAGCCTCTGAGATTTCCTTCTCAAGAGAGTATATCGTGAAAGAGGCTAAATGATTCACCTATAGATATCTGAAAGAAGCTCTTGAAAATAGATAGGAATTAAAAGACAAGACACAGCTTCTAGCAGAGGCAAATATCTGCTACTAGTCTTACTCAGCTGGTCCCTGTGAAGTCTAATTTATTTTTGCTTGAAACTTGGTTTCTTCTTCTTCTTTTTTTTTTTTTTTTTTTTGGCTAACTTCTATTTCAGATTTTGTTAACCATTTATTCTACTACTGGAATTCAGAAAGTTAGGGATGTGCTTGTGGATCTATAATCTAATCTTAGAGAAGCTGGAATTTGAATGTGTAGTGATGCATCACAGATATCTGGACTCAAATATCATACATATTATTACAAATAGTAGTGAAGTTCTTTATTTGAAATATATCAAATGAAAAATGTTTTTCTTTTACTTTATATATCCAAATGATAATGAAGGCCAAAAGTGTCCATATATTGATGTAATTCAATCATAATTTATTAGAATTACTTAGTTTTTAACGATGTCATGTAAATCTTGCAAGTTATGTCTGTGTCAAATAGCTATCTCAAACAAAGCCCATGCAGCTACTGGATGCACACACTTTCTCCTGCTCCCCCACCTTAGGTAGGAACTCCAGCTACGTGCAACCCTTGTTGTGAACTATTTTCTCTATATATATAACCCTTGTTGTGAACTATTTTCTCTACATATATAATAATTTATCGCAATAAAAACCTGTTGGATTGGAATTTTAGATTTCGGCCACTTTCTTTGATTCTTGATCCTATCAAACAGTTTCAACATATAATATATTGTGTTTTAATTACTAGAAATATAGATTGATTCTTTTATAGTCTACAATACCATGTACTTCTTGTGAGAGGCATCTAACTGTCCTGCAAACAAGGCATACATGTACTTTACCCCTATAAGATTTGAACCAAGCCATGTCTAAAAAAGAATGAAGTAAGTTGTGTTGATATCCACAAATAACTGCTCAATCAATGGTACTGCTAAGTGCAACAACACAAGATAAAACTAGGAAACCAAAAAATGTAGAGCTAAAAAATTTATGCATAAAGAGAACAAAAAAAACCCTAGTCCTTAGTATTATATTTATAAAGGATTAGCGTTGGCCAAGGTGAGCAAGTGAAATCGTCATTTGTTCTTTTACCAACCAAGAAAATAGATCTCTTTAAGTATGTCAGCAAAATTGAAATAAGTTTAACCCAAAAACTAAGTTCTCATTGGGATATGTAGTTAAACAATCAATTCCAATTATCTTCAATTCTAATTATTTGTATTGATTTAATCATAGCTAAAGGGTTAAAAAAGGATTATCCAACCATGTAGCCAAGTGAACAAACTCACAACGAATCAATGGAACAATGAGCAACAAACCTCTATTTCATTATAGTCAAAACAACATTACAATCTACTAAAATGTGGTTCCAATGTGCTAGGCCTCACCCATTTGATTATAGTGTGCAAATGGTAGATATTAAGAGTTTCAAAAAAGGGGGAGCATACAAAGTGGTCCTATTTATTTCAAAAAAATAACAATGTTTGTTGTGCTCCTCATAAAATGTCAACATTTTATATAATTTCTAAAATTGCTCTTATGATAAATTAGCTAACACCATGTGCTTTATGCGAAATATTTTTACTTAATTTTGTAATGAATTTCTTTTATTAATTTCTAAAATGTACACATTTTGAAAAATAAAAATTTGGGCATACTCCGTCCAAACCAATTTTTTATTTGCAAACAAATTGAAAACCATTTTTTTTTTCAACATGTGTTGAATGGGGTGTAGTTTCTTAAAATGTAATTAGTTTCAAAATTTTAAGAATGAACAAACATCTATGCCCAAAATCATACGTAGGTTTTTGACAAATAAATAAACATAGTAACAAAAAAACCATAGATTAAAACCTTGGCATAATCAAAATGTGAAAATAATTATATAATTGATAGCTAAGAGAGAGCTTACATTATTGTGGTGTTTTTTGTTTGCATTGAAACCTGTGTAAACCTCATGGAGAGCATGACCAAAAATGTGAGAATGTTTTCATCTTTTCAAAACATACATCTTAGGCTTGAAATGATCATCCAAGCCTTTGATTGTATTCCCAAGGAAATCCAAGTCAAATACTTGGTAATAACCAATGCAAAACATTTGACTAGCACAAAATTTAGCGTTAACTAAATTGAATATATATATATTTGTAGATTTTACGAGCACCCAAATATGCATTTGTTATTTTGGCACTCACCGAATGTATTGCATTGGAAAATCATCTCTCTCTCTCTCTCTCTCTCTCTCTCTGATTAAACATTTTGAACTGAAGTCAAACACAATCTCCTAATAAGAATATATACATTAAATATAACATTTAAGTCACAAAGTGTATTTTCCTTTTCTTATACTTTAAGTTATATTTCATGTTTGTATTGGTAGGATGTTTGAGAGTGGTTTTAGATCTCTAAGTTATAATATAGATTCTAGGTTTTATAAGATCATATACATTTTTAGACATAGTTTAATTTCAATAATTAACATGCTCCTATCAACATTCTCTTGCTCTCTCTATCTCATTCTCTTTACCTTCCCCAAACCCTAGACATATCTCTCCCCCTCTCTTCTCTCCAACCTCTCTCTCCCCTCTCTAGGTCTCGTCCATCCTCTCCACCTCCCCCTTCCCTACTTACCCCCATCTCTATCTCATCCTCCATCCCTCTCTCTTCTTCTCTCTCCCTCTCTTATTTTCTACTCCCCCCCTCTCTCTTCATTCTCTTGATCACTATCTATCTGTCCCACCCTCTCCCTCTCCATATTTAGATATATCCTTTCGTCCCTCTTTACCACATTTCCTCTCCCTCCTAATATTATTAACCTCTTCTCTCCCCCTCTATCTCTCTCACATCAATCTTTGTCCCTAGGCCTCTCACCTCTCTCTCCCCAGCCTCTAGGTCATTCACCTATATTTATATTGCCTCTCTACTTCTTTCCGTCCCTCTCCACCTCTATCCATGTCTCCTTGCCCTTATTTCTCTATTTGTGAACTTTTGTCTCTCCTTCACCTCTCTACCTCTCCTCTCTCTAGGTCTCTTAGTCACTCCATATCTGATGTAGGAGCATCTATAAGATAATGGTGTTGATTAACTGATGGAGATGATGAAGACTGAGTGATAATGAGTATACATGTTTGTAGAAATGGTTAGATCAGTTATTATTTTGTCATTGATGTCAAGCATTTGATTTACTGATTTTTATTGAGTTACCATATCATACGAAGGAGAAGTTAAATGGGTGACAAATACATATCAGACAATGATGAAGTGATGTTGATATAGTTGTTTGCTATTATATATTTGATGTTATCAAATCGGTACACTTGATTGATTAAGCCAGAAATTGCAAAGAGTTAAGTTATGACTGAAAAGAGTTACTCTACCGAGCTAGACCGAGTCAGTTGGTATAGAGTTGTGTTGATCGGTTTTTAGTTACCGAGCTCCGAGCACTGAGAAGTAAATAAAGTTAGTCACTGAGTTGCAAATAAAATTACAGAGTACAAGATATTGATTGTAAATGATGATAAGATCAAATTTAATACAAGGTTATGATGATCTGGATGAAGATAAGAATTAAAGGAATTTTTTTAGAAGATCTATGAGCGAGAAAATTCAATGAGAAGATCTAAGGTGAAGATCAAGCGGTTAAACATGATTATGTGAGTTACGAGGAAAAAGTGATACGGTTTACCGAGTTAAGATTTATGAAGAAGATGATCGAACATTTGAGCGCAAATGATGGAAAACCTAAGCAAGGAGATTAAGAGGCAAAAGTATTTCTATATAAATGATGAGAAATTAACAAAGATTATGATGCTAGAAAATTGAATTAAGAAGTAGAAGAAGCTGAAGAACAGAGTTATCGAGCATAATAGAGAAGAAGAAAGAGCAGAATTTACAGTCTGAAACATAGACAAATGGAGTATGTGATGCTAGTATTCATGTGAGCATAAAGGATTTGACACAAGAAAAAGGTAGTTGCTACATTTACAGATCAAAGTTTTACTATTGCTTATTAGCATTTGTAACAGAGAAAATCTCTTAACCGAGTGGATTTATCAGTCCTATTTGTAAATCTGAGACATAGGTGACACTCCAAAAGAGTGTTTAAAGTCCTCTAGCAAGGCCACTCCTAATAGGGTGAATATCTTAACCAATCTGAGGGAAATCCCTTAACAGGGTCACATTTAGCAAATGTGTTTGTAATCTTTAACATGATAAGTTCTTAACTGAGCATACTTCAGAAAGGTACATTCTTATTATGGGTCACAATTCCCACAGAGGTTTTTCCCAAATTGGGTTTCCTCATTAAATCTGGTGTCAACTAAGTTAAATTTGTGTTTATTGAGTTTGAAAGATTGATTTTCATATTATGAGATGTATGGTTATTTAAGTTGTTAAGTTATTTGGTGAATCAGTTATTATTGTATTCAATGTTACTGAGTGAATCAATGAGTTGAGTTTTAAGTGTTCAAGTTTGATTTGGTTTGATTCACCCCCCCTCTCAGTGGAGCCAACAAATGGAAGCCATGAAGGCTCTTGGAATTTTTTTTTATATTTTCCTATGTTTGGTTTTGTAATAAGGTCCCTTGGACCATCTTCAAATCATGTTTGTAATTGTGTAAGGCTTCTATGCCATTATTACTGATGTACTCTTTCAGGACATAGATGGTCAAACCTCCCAAGATTGTGTTAAGGGAGTGAAATTTTTTTTTGGTGTTTTTAGGCCTTAATATGCATGTGTGATTGAGCTTTAGGGGTCTAGGATGTTAGTGTGTCCAAAAATGAAAAAAAATTTAAAGTTGTCAAAAAGTTGCTAATGCAAGTTTTGCAACTTTTCTTGTCAAAAGTTGTACTTTGCATCTCCAATGGTCACCACATTCAAAATGTGGTTGATGTTTGTTGGAATAGTTGTAGGAAGATGATATAAGCCTCTTTTGGTTGAGTCACGTAGTTGGTTAAGGATTTTAGTATTGAATCTAAATAAAATTGCTCTTGGTTCCTGTTTTACATGCATTTTCTGTAATTATCTGTAATGTACGACTTGATAACCAATTGGGTGGATTTTGAAATGCATATGGATGTTTAGGGGATTGAATTATCTTTTATTTGGTGTTGTATTCATTCAATTTCATTTAGTAACAAGGAAGATCCATTCAATTTTGTAGAAGCAAGTCAGGAACCCTAGCCAGTTAGGGTTTAGACACAAAATGCCCCAAATCTCTTCTTTCCACCATTAGAAAATTATCATTATTTGTGTGATGAAGGGGTTTAGGGTTCATTGTGACATTTGGAGGTCTTGGACCAAGAGCAATTAGAGTTTGTGAACAATTGCAAGAATTAAGGTCTTGCATCCCAATGTGAGAGTCTCGGGTGAAGACAGTTTAAAGAAAAAGGTGTTGGAGAGTAAATTTGGAGGGGTTTGGGCACTTTTAAGTGATGCATTTGGTGGTTTCATGTTGAAGCATACATGTCCCATAAAATGGTTAAGTGGGATTAGCCCAATTTGGATGGGTTAATTTGTAAACTAGACCTATTAGTTCGTATAGGCCTATGGTAATAGAGTAAATTTGACTTGGTTAAACTTGGGACCGACTATGGAATTGAAATATGTTTGAGAACTTTGTAAAGGGTTTCTAGAACTACAATTTTTTTAGGGTGTTATTTGGGAAGTCTGAAAGTTAAGTGTAATAGAGTTGTTAAATAGGGCTACAAGGATTTGAGGCGTTAACAAAGAAGATTAGTCTATTAATGTTGTGGGTTCAAACCAATGATTGTGAAATCTCATCTTGGGTCCCTAATTAAAGAAACCAAACCCTTTCAGTTCCCAAACCCATCTCTATGTATGGTTTTGGTTATATAACCTTTTGTGCGATAAAGGTAGTCAAAGGAAGTCCTCACGTCTATGATGGGACTTGTTGTGATAAGTTGTATCTAGTAGGAAGTCTAAAGGTTGTCAAAGCCTAATTGAGTTAAGAATCCTTGTCAAGAGATCCTTTTATTGGGTGTGTAATTTAACCCTAAGATTCATTTCCAAGTATTTGTATGATCTCCTAGATAATTTGCAACATAGTGGTATCAAAGCGAGTCTAATCATTAGGGGAATATATTTTGGTGTATGTCAGTAGAGGAGAGTTAAGGAGAGGCTAACAACATGCCTCCTAAGGGGATGACAAAATAAGTGGCTAAAAGATTCCAAGATTTGGAAGAGATGTTCCAATCCAAGTTGGCTGAAGAAATAAGAAAGATAAAAGGCAAAGAGAGAAGGGATGAAAGTGGCTTTGAAGAAGAAAAAGAAGAAGGGGAAGAAGAAGAAACCCCAAGGTAGGAAGAAGAGATGCCTGCAAGTCAGAGAAAGTTCATTGAGGCCTTGAAATCAATAGTCAGGGATTCCTCTGATGGACAAGTGAATATCCCAATGTATAGTGTGAAGATGGATGCAGAAGAAGTGGTAGAATGGATAGAGGATTTAAAAAATTACTTTGAATACAAGGAGGTCCCGGAGAACAAGAAGATAAATTTTGAAAAGAGAAAGTTAAAGAGGGCTTCTCTAACCTGGTGGAATTACACCTAGGGTGAGAGGGTAAAGGATGGGAGAAGAATGATCACATCCAAGGATAGGATGATGTAAAAAATAAAAGCACAATTCCTTCCTACAGACTAGGAAGTGCAATTCTACAAGAGGATGCAAAACTTGAAACAAAAAGACGTTGATGCGAGTACCTACACGGAAGTGTTCCAAAAATTGTCCCTTAGATCAAAACATGGTGAAGATGAGAAGGAGAAAGTTAAAAGGTACATGAATAGACTTAAATTCAGCATTCAAGATGAGATCAGCATTATGGCCCCAAATATAGTAGATGAGTGTTTTCAGATGACATTGAGAGCAGAGGAAAAACTAAGAATGAAAGGTGAACAACATAGTAGGGGTAGAGGAGGAAGACACATCAGAGGAAGGGGAAAATTTGGAGGAAGAAAGAATCCAATCAGAGTGAGCATGGTGGAGATACAAACTTTATAGGGAATTTGAGATGAAGAAGGCCTAACAACATAGGAGGATTTGGAGGACTAGGAAGAGGTCCTAATGTGTACATGAGGAGGTGTTATAGTTGCAATCAAATAAGGATTTCTACAAGAAGATGTATTGGGAAACAAGATTCAAGTTCTCATGGGGAGAGAGAAATCACTTAGTTGTTGAAGAGGATACTCAAGGTGTTAATGGGCCAATCAGACTTGCAGATCCTAAATGTGGGGAGAACTTGATGATGAGAATAATCCTCTTCAAGGTACCTGATGTGTAAGAACCACCACAAAGAAAATCCTTATTGAGAACCACCTGAAAATCCAATAGAAAGGTATGTAAAGTCATTGTAGACTCTAGTTCTATAGAAAATTTGGTGTCCAAAGAAATGGTTTGAAAGTTGAAACTACAAAATTTAAAACATCATTATCCCTATAAGGTGTCTTGGTTAAGTAGAGGTCAACAAGTGTTAATTGATCAACAAGATTGGGTAAAATTAAAAATAATAGAGTACAAAGCCATTTGTGACATCATTCCAATGGATACATTCCACCTACTCTTAGGGTGCCCATGGAAATATGACTTAAAATCCAACATGATGGGCAAAAGAACACCTACTTAATCACCAAGGATGGTGTGACATACAACATGAAACTTTTATCGGATGATGAAAAGGATAGGAGTGTGATCCCTAGTGTCTTGTTAGTATGTGAAAAGGATTTTTTGGAGACCTTAAAGGAAGATGACACTCCATTATTTTCCTTAGTTCTAAAACCAAAACATGAACCATAATTAATCACCAAAGAAAGTGAAGTTGATCCTATGGAGGTACAAATATTGTTAGATAAGTATAAGGGTGTGATAGTAGGAGATCTACCTAATTCATTTGCTCCTATCAGAGACATTAGTCATCATATTTACTTGATAATAGAAGCCACCCTTCCCAATAAAACATCATACAAAATGACTCCATAAAATGAAGAAATTTCTAGACAAATTCAAGATTTGTTAGATAAAGGGTTAGTAAGGAAAAGTTTAAGCTCTTGTAATGTCTCTTTTGTTTTAGCTCCAAACGAAGGTACATGGAGGTTATGTACAAAAAAAATATCCATTAATAGGATTACTACCATATATAGGTTCCCAATGCCTAGGATTGAGGACCTTATGGACTTCCTAGGAGGTGCAAGGTAATTTTCCAAAATTGGTCTTAAAAGTGTCTAGCATCAAATCAAGATAAGGGAAGGAGATGAGTAGAAAAACAATTTTAAAAAAAATGAAGGCCTCTATGAATGGTTAGTAATGCCCTTTGGGCCTTCAAATTCTCCAGTACATTTATGTGCCTCATGAATGAAGTCTTGAAGCCATTTATTGGTAAATTTGTAGTGGTATACCTAGATGACATCTTTCTATTTAGCAAGGAAAAGGAAGACAACTTAAAGCTCTTGGATCAGGTTTTGAGGAAACCAAATGAAGAAAAGTTAATAATAAACTTATAAAAGTGTGTTTTCATGAAGGAGGAATTGAATTATCTTATATTTGTGATCTCAAGAGGAAGTTTGAAGATGAACCCCTCAAAGTTTGAAGCCATACTCAATTGGCCAACCCTAGGGATTACAAGTGAGGTAAGAAGTTTCCATGGTTTAGCAAGTTTTTATAGAAAATTTATAAATAATTCAAGTGATGTTTGTGATCTTATAATAAATACCATAAAGGGTGATACCAGATGTAGATTTGAATGGACAGAGGCTGCTAATAAAGCATTTGAATATCTAAAGAGGTGAGTGTATCAACAATCAATCTTGGTCCTTTCTAACTTTAATTTTCTTTTTACCATAGAGTGTGATGCAAGTCAACAAGTCATAGGGGCAATGTTGAGCCAAGAGGGCATACCATTAGCCTTCTTTAGTGAAAATTTAAATGAGGCAAAACAAAGATATTCATTCTATGATCTTGAGCTTTATGCCATGGTGCATGGTTTAAAGAAGTGGAGGCACTACCTATTTTTAAAATAATTTATTGTGCATACAGATAAATATGTACTTCACTTCTCAAATGGGCAAGAGAAGTTGAATCATAAGCATATGAAATGATTTGAACATCTGTAGGCATATACCTTTACAATTAAGCACAAGAAGGGGACATCCATTAAGGTAGTCAATACCTTAAGTAGAAGAGTACTTGCAGTACATGAGGTTCAATTGCAGAGCATGGGGATCAATTCTCTCTGAAAAGAATTGTATAAGGATGATGGTGACTTTAAGGAGATTTATGAGGTATGCTCCAATTTTCAAAACTCTTGTCATTCTAATTTTTCTGAAAAAATGTTGCAGGAAGGACTTTTATTTAAGGGGAATCACTTGTGTGTCCCAAAATGTTCCATGAGAGAGAATATCATAAAAGAGAAGCATTGTGGAAGCTTAGGAGGAAAATTTGGAATAGATAAAAGTTTGGATCAGGTAAAAAGATTCTACCATTGGCCTAAATTGCAGACTTATGTTAGGAAGTTTGTGGATTCTTGTGTTGTTTTTCAAAGAAAAGAGGGGTCTACATTAAATGTAGGGTTCTATAATCCACTACCTCTTCTCAATAGACCATGGGAAAGTGTGAGTATAGATTTTTTCCTAGGCCAACCTGTATGCACCCTAAAATGGTCGCCTATACTTTGGGCCCCATTTATCATTTTATCAATTTATCAAATTTTTGAATCAATGCTTTGCAATATTTTCAATTCAAATCAATTTCCTTGATCAAATTGTAATTAATTCAATTATTCAATTATTTCAATATTTCCTAAGGTTTGATTATTTTTTATTTAATTAAAAGATTTAATCTCCCTTTTAATTAAATAAAATTTATCTTATTTAATTAAAAGATTTAATCTCCCTTTTAATTTAATTAAATTTATCTTATTTAATTAAAAGAATTAATCTCCCTTTTAATTGAATAAAATTTATCTTATTTAATTAAATTAAATCTCTCCCTTTTAATTAAATAAAATTCCTCTTATTTAGTTAAATTCAATTTCCTCCATTTAATTAAATAAAATTCTTCTAATTTATTTAATTGAAAGAAAACCTCTCTTTTAATTAAATAAATAAAAATCCCCACTTAAAGCACTTTATTTGTTGAAAAGGGAAATAAATTAAATGAAAAA
>MU223047.1:1599215-1609284 GCA_018584345.1 Thuja plicata | reverse complement strand
GAGCCACCATTGTATCACGCACCAGTGCTTGCTGGACTAAACATTAATGAAGAAGGAAGGATTCTTGGCAATGAAGTTGTTAACGTCTCTGCTTCTGAGTTAATGGTATTTCATTTTTTAATGTTCTGTATGTCCTTTACTCTGATATGTTAAAATAGATTAACGACCTCCTTATTCCACTACTGATAAAATGCTAACTGATGGTTGTGTATTTCCTCGATATTTAGTGTAGTCTTTCAGAGTATTATTGATGTTCCATACTTTTCAGCATGACTGTAGTTAGATAAACATTTCTAACCCTACAGGATCCTTTTTCATTTTATTTGCTAAGTGTAAAATGCTCCGGGAAATCATTACTACTCCGAATCTCCGGAGGAATGAGTTGAAGTAACCAACTATCCCCCTCAAAAATAGTCACCTCTCCCAACCGAGCCCCGCACCGTCGTGACCCGACACCCAGGTGCTTGAAGGCCCGGAGGATTTGTTTCCCCCAGACAACCTTTGTAGGCAGAGTTGGCCGATTTCTCCAGAACCCGGTGACAACTTATGACTGTTGGCAGACCCGGTCAGCAATACCCCGTCAACAGAAATTGACGCTAGAAGGAGGGCCTGAACTCATCCCCCTCCCAAGATTCTGATTTTACACCTCCTGTGGGTTCCCCAAGTTATAGTTTTAGGAGACAAGCCTTTAGTGGGATTGGGTCCTTTTCCCCAGCTAAATTTGAAAGATTCCTTAGGTCTTCTCTGAATCCTGGGAGGTTTGTCAAACTCGAGCCTCCTACTTGAAAGAAACAGACGTCGAAAGTCATACCAGCCACTGTTGTCTAGGGATCTACCATATCCCTGAATACTCAAACTCCCCAGACGGTCCTGAGAACTGGTACTCAAACTACCCAACATATAGTTCCCCCAATGGCTGCATACTTTGGAAACACTAGGTCCCCAATGGGCACTTTTCCGGGCGCAATCAATGATTTACCTTCTCACCCGGAGAAGATTTGCCCGCACTATGAGCACTTAGGCTCACAGACCGTAGAAGAACATTTACAGGCATACAAAGATGCCATGAATCGACACTGGATCCAGCATGAAGATGTTGTGACCCGCATGTTTCCCTTGTCCTTAGGATAAAGCGGGTTGAACTGGTACCTAAACCTTCCCGCCAACTCCATCAACACTTGGCAGGATATGGAGGACGCCTTCTTGGCTGCCTTTTGCGTGCATGTGGACCCACCCTGGTCCCATAGCCAGTTCATCTCCATTAGAAAGGAACCCAATGAACCTCTTGCAGCATTCAACCATAGGTTCCAGCGTGCCTTGAAGTGGTGCACAGGCCCTTTTGTCCCATCGGCAGACGTTACCATACAGACATATCTTAATGCGATAGACCCTTTTGTTGCCACCCTCCTTTGGAGAACAACCGCCCTGGGCAACCGGGATACTTTGGCAAAATTCTACAACCTGACCTTAGAGTTGTCCCGCGGTCTCAACAAATCCCCGGGCGGAATTGGACAGAACACGCCTTTCAATATGATCCCCGGCGAAACTGCATACGCCGGGGGTTACAATCCCAATCTGGAAATAGGTGCCCCCTCGATGGCGGTGAGTCCCCCTCCACCTTTGGTAGACCAACAGGAACGATATGTTTACCCTTCCCAGACCCAGATGACGTCGGGTCCGGAAGTCTTCCCTTGGAATCAGCCATAGCAGACACAACAGACTTAGACACAACTGTCTAGAGTGCCCTTCTTCCAGTCGTTCGCGGCTGGGGGATTGCCGCCCTCGACTCCGGTTAACCCTGCTACTTTCCCGAGAAGCCAACAATAGCCACAAACATCCCATTGTGACGCTAACACTCAGTTGACCGCTGAGGTTGAATCCCTCCGGCGAATGCTATCCACCCTAACAATGGACATGGGTCAACTGAAGGCTGGGTCCTACGCGCCCCAAAACTCAAATTCCCAGAGAGGGAATATCTTCTCCGGCCAACAGAACAACAATGCCGGGGGAAGAAACTTTAATGGGCCCAGGCCAAACCAACAACAATGGAACAACAACACTAATACTGGAGGCCCGCCTCCGAACCAAAACACCAACCAAAATGGTGCTGGACCATCCCATTTTACGCCAGTCGCAGACTTCCAGCCCATGACTAATTGGTGTCGACTGCACGATATAGGTTCGCACAACGAGGTGAATTGTGCCACTTTGGAGAAAGTCATAATGATCTCCCAGCTGGACAGGCAGCAATCGCACGATACCGCTCCCCCAGAGCCCCCTGTCCAAGAGCAAACCCATAATTCCTTCACCTGTGATACCATCTTCTTCGGTACTTCCAGAGAAGATGAAGAAGAATCCGAACTGCAAGGATTCTTTAATGAATCTATTCCACCCTTTGAGGCAAACGCCTTTACCAACCCACGGGCTCCATACAACACCCGGAGCCAGGCAGGTAAAGGACCAGTTTACACGCCTACACCTCCTACCAAAGATACTCCTCCTCCCTGGAGTAATGCAATTGATCGACCTGTCCCTCCAAAAGGTCCGAGCTCTAACCAAGCGAAAGATCCCACGGAGGAAAATCACCAGTTCCCGGGAGGAAGATTCGACATCACGAAGGCGTTAGAGAAGACCACCACCTCCATGACCTTGATGGAGGTTTTGTTAAATTGTCCTGAGTAGAAGAAGTCCCTTCTAAAGCTCTTAGGGAACCTGGAAGCAGTTAGCCACCCCCCAAGACCGTCTCCTTCGAAGATGCTAATGCGGCCGTCTTCTGAGGAAATAATGAGGATCCCCCTTTCCTGCTAGGTCTGAACATTTACAGCAAAAATATACACAACTGCCTAGTAGATTCCAGAGCTTTGGGTAACATCATGCCCTTGTCCATTTGTCAGAAGCTCAGACTCCACCCCACCCCGTCTAATGGCGCAGTGATCCAACTGGATAAGACTGCTGTAAAAATGGTGGGGGAATTGAAAAACGTCTGGATACATCTTATCTAGGACCCCAGGATAGTCAGCATTATCGACATCCAAGTGGTGGACATCCCAGAGACTTACGGGATGTTACTAAGTTAGAATTAGTCTAAGTCCTTAAATGGATACTTTTCGACCGACTTCACCCACTTGTGGCTTCCGTGGGAAGGAGAATCCAATCAGATCTGGGTCGAGAGCGAACCCCGGATGAAACAGGCCCTTACCGAAGTCAGGAAGGTCAATGAAGTCTTTTTCTCTGAGACCTCTCTGGGGGTGTACCAACCTATGGAAATCTTAACATTTGATTTCATCCCCGGAGAGGACCCTGTAGTATTACAAAGAGCACAAGACTTAGAAGAAAAGGTGAGAGTTGAAGTTAACTCTCAGGGCCCCGCAGCGACCCTTGCCACGCTCCTATCCGGCACTTGGTGCCAATTGCATTACCAAAAACATTCAGAGCATGAGTGTGAGCCATGTCTGTCGATTGCTACCCGGCAACTTGATATCCTCCGGAGTGAATATACAACCGATTCCCTGGGACCCAGTACTTCTACGGGATGCACTCCTTTAGTGCCACCCGCCTAGGAATTACAGATCGAAACGCCTCCGGGGATAAATTCCACTTCCACACCAGTAGTCCAGGAGAAAATCCCCAAGTCTCCCAGCAACAATCCAAAGAAAACTCCCCCTCCCCAGCCCCAGATTGCAAACAATGACTTGTGGACCCTAAAGTTCGACGGGTCCCGATCCAAACAGGGCTGCGGGGCTGGGGTAGAATTAATCAACCCACAGGGGAAATCCTTCCTCGCGTCCTATAGGTTGGAGTTTAACTATACAAACAATGTCATGGAGTACGAGGCCTTGGTCCTTGGGCTCCTATTCGCACTAAGAAAAGGTATCACCCGCCTCCGGGCTCTGGGTGATTCAGAGTTGGTTGTTAAACAGGTCCGGAGCCAATACACATGTCATGACAAAAGGCTGGCCGCATACCACAACTGGGCTTGGAGCCTTATTAAATATTTCGATGCCTTTGGCATTGACCTTATTCCTCGGTGACAGAACTATGTTCCAGATGCCTTAGCTATTTCTGCCAGTACACTTGAGCCGATGGCTGGCTCGCGACTCTGAAGATTTTTAGTTGAGATGGTCCCCACCCCCTCCATTCCAGACAATGTTACCCACTTTCAGGTTTTTGAGGACGATCAACATATCCTGGCCTTCATGGCCAATGTTGGTGTTTTCAAGGATCAGATAGTGGAGGAACGAGACCACGATGACACTGGACAGGGTGACGAAGATGATGGGATCATGGACTTGCCCACCAACACTATCCCTAAGGGGATGGTTGCATTAGAGCAAATCTTTGATTCAGACCCTCGGGCCCGTGAGAAGGTATCATCCTCCCCCGAGGGAGGAAAGTTTGAAAAGGTTAACATCGGCCAGCCCGGTGAAGAGAAAATCATCCACATAGGCACCTCCTGTTCCCCTGGGGAAAAGGAGAAGATTCTCATGATTCTCTGAGAATACATTGATGTAATTGCCTGGGGATATGAAGACTTGAAGATGTATAACACGTCCATCATGACCCATACCATCCCCCTGAAACCAGACGCTAAGCCCTTTCGACAAAAGAAAAGACCAGTCAACCCCCTGATAGAGCCTCTGATTCGCTAAGAGGTAGAAAAACTGCTGTCAGCTTGGATTATCTTTCCAATCCGACATACTACATGGGTTGCCAATCTGGTCCCAGTCAGGAAAAAAAATGGTGAGATCCGCCTTTGCGTGGATTTTTGAAATTTGAACAAGGCCTCCAAGAAAGATAATCACCCTCTCCCCTCCTTGGATGAGGTGTTACAAATAGTGAACGGATCTCAGATGATGTCATTCTTGGATGGATATTCAGGATACAACCAGGTCATGGTCAAATATGAAGATAGAGAGAAAACAGTGTTTACCACCAAGTGGGTAACATTTGCGTACAGAAGAATGCCCTTCGGCTTGATCAATGCAGGGGCTACTTTTCAGAAGGCCATGGACATTGCGTTTGAAGGCCTTGTAAATCAATGCATAATCATCTACATGGATGATTTGACCATCTTCTCCTGGCACAGGTGTGATCACGCCACCCACCTCACTCAGATCTGCGAGAGGTGTCGCCGATATGGAATATCCCTCAACCCCAAGAAGTGCATATTCGGGGTCACCGAGGGGAAGTTGCTAGGGCATATTGTCTCTGAGAAGGGTATATCCATAGACCTTGATAGAGTTGAAGCATTACTAAACCTACAAATGCCTGGTAGAAAGAAAGAAATGCGATCCTTCTTTAGAAAAATCAACTTCGTGTGTCGATTCATCACGGGATTCGCAGAGATAGTTAAGCCACTCAACGAAATGATGAAAAAGGATACCAAAATTGAGTGGAGTGCTGAAGCAAAGTGGGCGTTCACCCAGATCAAATAGACCATAATGGAGGCACCTGTCCTGGCTAGTCTGGACTATTCCCTTCCGTTTTACATCTACTTGTTTGCTTCACCACATTCTGCCATGGCAGTACTAACCCAAAAGGTTAAAGGGGAGGAACGACCAATTGCTTTCATAAGTTCCCCCTTTAAGAATGTCGAAGTCTGGTATTCATCACTGGAAAAGCAGGCCTTTGCTCTAGTTCGCGCCGTGAAGAAATTATGGTATTATATTCTCCGGAGTAAAGTGCATGCTATCATCCCAGACCAGGTTGTCAAATCTCTACTGATGCAGAGTGAATTGGGCGAAAGACAGGGGAAATGGATGGCCATCCTCCAGGAATACGATTTAGAGATGCAGCCCATGAAAATAGTCCGAGGCCAGGGGCTAAGTTGAACAATAGAAGAAGGGATTCCCCACGTAGAATTCCATACTTATACGGTGGAATCCATTACCCAAGATCTGTGGTATACCGACCTGGTGTACTTGCTACTAAACAACAAAGGGCCGGAGGGATTACCTCCCCACAAACGCTGCGCCCTGCGGATGAAAAGCGCCCATTTCATGATCAAAAACTCCGCGATTTACCATCAGAACTACAAGGGAGTGTACCTCCGGTGCATCGACACGGACCAAGCTGTGAAAATAATTGATGAATTCCATGGGCAGTTTGGAACCGGGCATGGTTCCGCTGATGCCACTGCCCATCAGATCCTTCGGGCTGGGTATTATTGGCCCTATATCTTCAGGGATGTTTACACTCATGTCAGAAAATGTCATACTTGCCAAATTGCGGCACATCATGAGCGTAACCCAGCCATGCCTCTGCAACCAGTCTATGAGGCTAGACCCTTTGCCCATTGGGCATTTGACTTCATCGAAGAGATCAAACCCAACTCGTCTGCCAACCACCGATACATACTGACTGCTACTGATTACTGCACTCGGTGGTCTGAAGCCATACCTTGTAAAAATAACACGACGGACGTAGTCATCAAATTTTTGGAGGAAAACATCGTCACAAGGTTTGGAATGCCCTTTGCTTTAGTATGTGACAATGGTCTGGCATTTTCTTCCGCACAATTACTCGAATGGACCTACAACTGAAAGATCAAACTGAAGTTCTCCAGCAACTATTACCCCCAGAGAAATGGCGTTGCTGAATCAACGAACAAGAATCTACTTGAGGTGATCAAACATCTGTTAGAATAAAATCCCCGGGATTGGCACCAAAAATTGAAATTCGCCCTCTGGGCGGATCGTATTTGTATTAAAGCCGCCCTGGGGACATCCCCATTCCACCTGGTTTATGGTCAGAACCCTGTGTTCCCAGTCAACTTACAGATCCCAGTTTTACAGTTTATGTAGGAATTCAACAACAGGGACAACATTGTGGAGGTTTGACTCTTGAATCTGGTGCGAATGGAGGAACAACGAGACGCGACCCTTGAACACTTTGCATGTCATCAAGCAGTAGTAAAATGATGGTTTGACAGAAGAGCCCAATACAAGGCTTTTCAGATTTTGGATCTGGTCCTGCTGTGGGATAAGGCCCGGGAGAAGAAAGGAAAGCACACCAAGTTCCAACGGCTCTGGCTCGGACCATACTTAATCTTGGAAATCTGCGGGGAAAATACTTACCACCTTAACACCTTGACTGGAGAACCTGTCGCATTTCCTGTTAATGGACAGTTTCTCAAACATTGCTTAATATAAGGGTAAGTTTGTCCAAAGTTGTATTATATGTAAATATCCCCTTTTAAATAGTTTTGTTGGCTGTCTTCCAGGGCAGTCTCCTCCTTTCTTTTTCTTTTGTTGTCTTTGTTTTCGCTTTTGGCTTTCTTTTGGTCCCGGCGCTCTATTCCATCTTGTAGGAACGGGAATGCTTCACATAACTTTGGCTTCTGGTGAAATGCCTCCGGCATGGTGAACTTTAGAATCTATCTTTATCATGATGGAGTCAACCCGGTCTCCGAGATTATTTTGCAGGATATGGCACATTTTCAGGCAATCTCCATTGGGTGTTATCTCTGGGAGTCTGGAAATCAGTGAACAATAATAATATAAGGAACAAGTAATCGGACACATCGAGGGTAGATCAGCTGTACTGGTTGGTTGATCCGCGTCTGAAAATCCAAAGGAATTCCTTCCGGGTCTGGAGTTTTATCCTCTCCACATACCTAAATATGGGTGGATAGGTGAAAGAAGTACCACCATTTGAATTTTAGCTAAGCTTGGGCTCAATGGTGAAAGAAGTACCGCCTTCCCCACCTGGAAATAAATGAAGTAATGAGGAAAAGCGGGATGAAACTCCAGTCTCTGGGGGAAAAGCAATTAAATTGATGATTGGTTCGATGTAATTAGTTCCGCTTCTCTATTCCTCCCAAAGGTCATCGGCTTGATTTCCTTCCAAAGCACACACGACACCACTGATGAAAGGCTACGGACTGACTCCTGTATGGTCGGGTTCTCTCAGATATGCTGCTCTTTACTTGTCAAACGCTCCGGGAGGACGATTTGTTCTAGTTGTGCTAACCAGAGATTCTATGGTTCTCAAATACGCTAAGGCATTCATCCCAGATAGTCGCCATTTGTTATGCCCTGCATCCCCGTCCCTACATTTTGTGTGCAAAATGTTGGGTCCCCCTTTTTTCTTTTGCTTCGCTTTTCTTGCTGCGGCTTTGCCTTGTCTTTCTTTTCCTGTTTGCTTTCTTTCTCCAGGGTTTTCTTCCCCGGAGTGTGTCATTTTCTTGGTTTATTTTTCCCCTTCGGGATCCTAGATCCCGGAGGTTGCCTTTTGGTTGGAAGCTTGATTCCAGACTCTGGGATTCTTTGTGATGATGTTAGTAAGTCTTAGGAATATCATCGTAAGGAATCCCCGAGCCCGGAGTCCGGAGGTTGTGCTTGGCCTGAAATCTCTAGAGTAAGGAGGATTACTTTTTACCACGGGTATAAATAGACTCACCTGTCATTTTCACACTTATCGCGATTAAAATCTTCAAGCACTTAGAGCAAAATAGAGCAATTTTTGAAGCGATTAGCAGAGCAGTTACAGAGAGATTTGTGATAATCAAAGCTTAACACCTTCTACTGTTCTCAGACGTACGCTAGTGTTCTGTGATGGTGATCTCGATAGTTTAACGGTTCAAAGTTGTTGCAGAGTTCTCCTGGTAATATTTCCCTTCCTCCGCCTTCCATGTTTTTAGGTTGGTTTCTCTGCTTCCCTCCTCTTCGCTTTGCCTTCGTTTTCTGGTTCTTTGGGTTTGCCTGTTTTTGTTTTCGTTGCTTTGTTTCTCTATTGTTTCTTTGGTCTTCTGGTTTTGTCGCTTGCTAGCGGCTCGGCTCTGCCAGAAGGTTGTTCGCCTCCTGCGCAGATGTAGATAGTCTGTAAATAATTTGTAAATAGCCTGTAGATAACATGTGCATAATGTGAGTAGCTGTATATTCCTATTTCAGCTTCGTCTGGTTTTTCTGCGGGAGTCGCCCGTGTGTATATTCATGTATATATATATTTCTATAGGTAACCTTTGTATATCTCCCTCCTTTTCATGTATATACCCCTCGGCTCTCTGTATATCCTTCCGAGTGGCTCGATGAGCTGGTCGAGTCGCCCTTGATGTTGGTATTTTGCTTCAAAGTCTACTTCGAGGCAGGAAACCACCTGTTTGAAACTCAGCTCTTGGCTAGTTTCAAATAGGTGGTTTTCTCTCTCCTCCATCAAGGCTGTCAGAGCCTCATTTATTTTCCATGTGCATAATTACTTCTGGCCAAGTGGCTTTCCCTTTTCGCGCATTCGAACAGTTGGCTCCGCCGCCAGTGCCATCACATCTATTCAATGCCAGCACACGTGGCATCCACGTGGACTTGTTTCCATGTTCTTCTTTGCTAACGGTCATTTCTCCAGGCCTCAGGCCTCTTTCCACCATTCATCCTATGACATCCTCAAGTGTGATAAAATTTCCCGAACCTGGAGATACCATGAAAAATGCTACGTTTATGTTTTGCTTTTCGGATACTTATGCGAAAAAACTAACTTTTCAGGAAAAGAAAGCGGCACAGTGGTAAGAACTCCGGACCCCGGAGTTATTATTTTATTTTGATAAATATGTTCTGAAGGTCGCTTTGTCTCACAGGTCCAGCCTTTTTTTTACAACCATGTCTGAAGCATCCGCATCATCTCCTCCCGGAAGTCCGGAGTTGCCATCCACAACCGAGACCAGGGCAGCGATAAAGTCTAAAATAGAGAAGGCCCTGGAAAAGCTGCCCCTCACCATGAAGTATATGCAGGGTGAGGAGATTGTGGGCTCAAAGGTTGAGTCCCAGGTAAAATTGATGACCGACCCCAGTGTCGGGACTTGGGCAGAAATGCAGGCCCTGGTAAAGATAATGCATATCCAGCGACAGGTTGGAGACAAAATTGCAACCAACGTCAGAGGTTCCAGAATTCTCTGGGCAGCTTGCTTCCCATGCTCCGTGCAGTCTCCGGAGCTTGTTCTCACCCTGGCTGCCAACTATAACTCTTCCGTCTGGGCCGTCATGTTAGCAGCTGCAGAACCTACGGGATTCCCCACTCCACTGGTGTCCCTTGACCCAGTTACTTTCCAAGCGGGCCTGGGTATCCCGCAATTTGATAG
>MU223047.1:1574101-1588640 GCA_018584345.1 Thuja plicata | reverse complement strand
GCATTCATATCTTCATAGTTGCACTTGTGACTAGTGATGATTGTGTGATTTTCCGATGTTCGTTAATAATGGCCCAATGATGAAAATAAGTTCCTTTACATTCTCTTATGAATGATGAACACAAGATTCTATGTTTGTTGCTCTATTGCAAGTACACCTTTGCATTTTCATGTATCTTGCATTGTTAGAATTCATGTTAGTTTTCATTTTAGGATGCATTATGAGTTTGAGAGGGTTTCCTTCATCTTTCTTGTGAACTTTTAATCAACTATGATCACGTTTTGATCTTCATTTCCTTATCTTCTTTCGTGATCCCAATCAAAATTTTCTATCTTAAACAGTTGATTGATTTTGGGGCATTTTCTCTCTCTTGAGGTAGATTCTCTTTCCTCTCTCCATTTCTTTCCATCTCTTTCAAACTTCTATCTTCCATTCGCTTCCACCCCACTTCTTCTTCTTCTAATTCAAACTTGGGGCATAATCTTTCATGCTTGATGATCTACCTTGGTTCTGTGATCTTTATATTTTTTACATCAAAAAACCTTAGCTTTAGTTCGATTTGATCAAATTTATCAATTTGTTGTTTCTCCTCTATCTTATTTCGATTTCGATCACAAGGGGGCAGTACCTATCAAACTTCAATCTTTGATTCAGCTTTATCAATTATGTCAACCTTGACATGTCAATTACTTATATACGGTGTTGACCTTGTCTTTTTTTTCAACTTTCTTATCTTTGTTCTGATGTCAATTACTTATATATACTGGTGTTGGTGTCTGTGTTGTTTTGTGATCCCAAATCGAGCTCACACTTCAACTGCATTCTTTGACTACATGTGTTCCCGAAATGATTACACATTTGTCAAAGAGGGGCAAATGTATGCACCCTAAAATGGTCACCTAGACTTTGGGCCCTATTTATCATTTTATCAATTTATCAAATTTCTGAATCAATGCTTTGCAATTTTTTCAATTCAAATCAATTTCCTTGATCAAATTGTAATTAATTCAATTATTCAATTATTTCAATATTTTCTAAGGTTTGATCATTTTTTAATTTAATTAAAAGATTTAATCTCCCTTTTAATTAAATAAAATTTATCTTATTTAATTAAAAGATTTAATCTCCCTTTTAATTAAATAAAATTTATCTTATTTAATTAAAAGATTTAATCTCCCTTTTAATTGAATAAAATTTATCTTATTTAATTAAATTAAATTTCTCCCTTTTAATTAAATAAAAGTCCTCTTATTTAGTTAAATTCAATTTCCTCCATTTAATTAAATAAAATTCTTCTAATTTATTTAATTGAAAGAAAACCTCTCTTTTAATTAAATAAATAAAAATCCCCACCTAAAGCACTTTATTTGTTGAAAAAAGAAATAAATTAAATGAAAAATTAAATAAAAATCCCTTTTTCTTCACATCTTCCTAAGTGGTGGGTTTTTGCCTCTTAATCATAGCCTTTGATTTTTGCCTCTTAATCTCAACCGTTCACTTTTCTTTATAAGAAAATCTCTCCTTCTCATTTTCATATCATCTTTTTCATAGTATTGTTATGCTGGAGGTTTGGAGAGCAATTTTGGAGGAGGATTTGAGCACTTGAGCTTGGATATTGCAACTCCTCTCTTCTTGTCTTATTCTTCTTGCATTCATGGCTACTCATGTAGATTAGACTCATGTTTATTTTCATAGATTAATCTTGCATTTGTATTTCCTTTCATAGATTTAATCATGCATTGCTATCATTTAGATTAATTTTCTTTTATGCATTGCAATCATATAGAGTAGATCTCATTTTCATGCATTTGAATCTCTCATTTCATGGTGTACTTGCATAGGCACAACTAGGTCAATCTGAGGGCCTCCATTTCACACCTTTGCACTCCATGATTAGAGAGTTATGGATCAATATTTGAGGCCTCATTCTTGAGCAACCTTGGATGGAATGATTCATAGAAGTGTGTCAACATTTTAGCACACACAACCAAGAACAAAGGAAGGATATGGTAACATATTTGTTGTTGTGGACCAGTTTAGCAAGATGGCTCATTTCTTTCCATGTAAAAGTACTCATGACACCTCTCATATAGCAATGTTATTCTTTAAAGAAGTAGACAGGATTCGTGGTTTACCTCTCAACATTGTGTCAGAAAGGGATCCAAAATTTGTTGGGCATTTTTGGAGGACTCTCCGGAAGAAACTTGGGAGAAATCCATCCTTTTTTTCTGCATACCATCCTCAGACTAATGAAAAAAATGAGGTCATAAATAGGTCCTTGGGTAACCTTTTGAGGTGTCTAACTAAGGAGCATGTATCAGAATGAGATGTGATTATTCCTCAAGCATAATTTTCTTACAATGGCTCAATCAATAGAAGCACTGGAAAGAGTCCCTTTTAAATTTTATATGGCCTTCACCCAAGAGGAATATTGGAACTCGGAGAATTGAAAGAGATGGATAAAAAGAGTGCACAAATAGAAGATATTACTAAAGCAATGAAAGACATTCATCATCAAGTCAGGCAAATATTGTAACAAAATGTTCATAAATAAAAAGAGAGGGAAGATATGAAGAGGAGAGATCTCCAATTCAAGGTGGTAGACCTATTTATGGCACATCTAAAGAAAGAGAGACTCCCTAAGGAGAAGTATAGCAAATTTATGATGAAAAAGATAGCACCTCAAGTAAAATCATTCACAATATAGAAACAATGCTTATGAAATTGCATTTCCACCCAGGATAAGTATATCTCCAATTTTTAATATTTATGATATGTATGCATATAGAGGTCCTTTGGATGCAGGTTCTAATGTAGGCAATGATAACAAAGAGACTGAAGACTGGGTTCAAGAGTTTTTCCAAGCCAACCATTGAAGTTGGAATGCATCCTTGATACAAGAGAAGCGAAAAGAAATAAGAGAAAAGTCTATAAGGATTATTTTGTTAAATGGAAAGGCCTACCATAGGAGGATGCAAATTGGATGAGTGAATAAGATATACTGAAGCATGAAACTTCTACTACAGACCTACTTCCTCGAGGGACTTGAGTTTGTCTACCCCCGAAGTATGATGCGGGAGCATCTAAAAGATAATGGGAACCATGTAGGATCTTGGAAATTTTTTTAAAATTTTCTTATGCTTGGTGTTGTAAGAAGGTCACTTAGACCATCTTGAAATCATTTTTGTAATTTTGTAAGGCTTTTATGTCATTATCAATGATGTAATCTTTTAGGACCTAGATGGTCAAACGTCCCAAGATTGTGTTAAGGGAGTGAAATTTGTTTTTTGGTGTTTTTAAGACTTAATAGGAATGTGTGATTGAGTTTTAGGGGTCTAGGAGGTTAGTGTTTCCAAAAATGACAAAATTGTAAAAGTTGTCAAAAAATTGCTAATACAACTTTTGCAACTTTTCTTGTCAAAAGTTGCACTTTGCATCTCCAATGGTCACCACATTCAATAGGCGGTTGATGTCAATTGGAATATTTTTAGGAATATGATATAAGCCTCTTTTGGTCAAGATACATAGTTTTTTAAGGATTCTAGCATTGAATATGAATAAAATTGCTCTTGGTTCCTGTTTTTACATGCATTTTATGTTATTATATGCATAGTATGGCCATAAAACCAATTTGTTGGATTTTGAAATGCATATGGATGTTTATGGGATTGAATTTTCTTTCATTTAGTGTTGGATGCATTCAATTTCATTTAGTAACAAGGAAGATCCACTCAATTTTGTAGAAGCAAGTCAGAAACCCTAGCCAGTTAGGGTTTGGACACAAAACACCCCAAATCTCTTCTTTCCATTGTTAGAAAATTCTCATTATTGGTGTGATGTAGAGTTTTAGGGTGTAGCATGATATTTTTGAGGTCTTGGATTGGGAGTAGTTAGATTTTGTGAACAATTGCAATAATTAAGGACTGGCATCCCAATGTGACAGTCTTAGATGAAGACAATTTCTTATAGGCCTACCGTAACAGAGTGAATTTGACCTAGTTAAACTTAGGAATTGGATCTGGAATTGAAATATGTTTGAGAAATCCATAAAGGGAATCTAAAAATTCAATTATTTTTGGGTTTTGTTTATGGATTCTAAAATTTAAGTGTAACAAATTTGTCAAATAGGGCTACCAGGATTTGAGGCCTTAAAAAAGAAGCATGGTCTATAGATGTTGTGGGTTCAAACCAATGATTGAGAAATATCATCTTGGGTCCCTAATGACAGAAAACAGACCCTTTCAATGTCCAAATCCATCTCTATGAAAATTTATGGTTATAACCTCTTGTGTGATAAGGTAGTCAAAGGAAGTCCTCATTTATATGATGGGAATTGATGTGAGAACTTGTATGTTGTAGGAACTCTAAAGGCTTTCAAAGCCTAATTGAGTTAATAAGCCTTGTCAGCAGACCATTTTTTTGGGTGTGTAATTTAACCCTAAGATTTATTTTTATTTATTTTTATTTTTTTTTGTGTGTGTGTGTGTGTGTAACCTCTCTCCCTTCTTTGGGTATGTCAACTCTCTATCTACTACATCTCTCATTATGTCCCTCACTCTCTACCCCATAGCCATATCACTTTATCAAATCTCTCTTTATTTTCTCTCAATCTCCTCCTTCCAAATCTCTCTCTTTTCTTTTTTGTTTCTCCTCTTCTCCCTCCCCTCTCTAAGATGTCCCTTCCCATTCTTATTCTCTCCATCTATGTCTCCTCCTCCCTCTTCAAACTCTCATCTCAACCCTCTCTCTCCCTCTTTAGGTCTCTCACCTTTCTTCTCCTCTATCTCCTCTCTCCCTAGGTCTTTAATTCTCTCCATCTCTTCTTACTCCTTGTCTCTCATATTATCTCTCCCCCCCCTCTCTAGGTATCTTCCTCTCTTTATACCCCTGTCCCTCTCTCCCTTTCTCCTAACCACCATATTTCTCTACCTCTCTAACAAGATCTCATATTCTCTCCCTTTATTTTCTAGGTCGTCACCTTTCTCTCATGAATAGTCTCCATTATAGATGATTAGTTGGTGCAAAAAACTCAATGCACACTCCTAATGGGGAAACCAATCCCCTATTTAGTAACTATTTTCCTAAAAGACATATCTACTAGAACTATATGTATAGAAAAGTAATTATAGTGTCTACTAAAAGCATAAAACTAAAACTAAAGATAAGAAAAATAAAAGAAATCTATCACCAATTCCAATCACACAATAGAAAATATGAGTGAAACCATGTGGTTTCATATGAAAAGAACAGAGGATAAAAAATATCTAACTAGCAACAAAATACTCAACATAATCTTAACATATGGAATCTTAACACAAACTAACATTAACCAATTTAACTAAGTACTACAAAAGAAATGAAACCAACATAAGTGAACTAACACTAAGTTATGGACTTGTGCATGAATACAATAAAATAAGTAACTAACTAATTTGTTCTAAATGGAGGATTATGTCACCTCAAGTGGCCCTTTCTTGAGGTTTCATAGCCTCAAATGAAAAAAAATCTTTACTCAACTAAAGGTAATCATCCACTTGTATTAAATATTAATTAACAAATACAAAATATCAATATACTATAATGTTGATTGTGATCTAGGACAAACCTAAAAACATTCAAACTGTCACTTGTAAGACCATCCTAAATTTTATAGGAAATCTTAAGGGTAGTAGTCATAAATTCTATTCAAGTCTTATTCGTACATGTCATCCTCTAAGAAGATATGAATTATTCTAAAACAAAATAAATGCTTTAACAAAACTAAAAATATTGAGCCCAAAAGAAACTCAGAGACTCCATTATGGATCATGCTTTCTTATCGGAACAAAAATATTATCCACTTGGATGATCACTGCCAGTTCATGAAGTGTGTGCATGAAAGTAGGAAAATGATACCATGATGCTAAAGGAAGCCTCATTGATTATTTCCTTTGATTGTTTCATCCCATTAAAGTAGAGATAACTTCTCGCAACTATAGCTCGTGATTCATGTCTTGGGGTTGAAATTTAGTTAAGAACATAAAGGATACACAAAAAAATTGATTTAAACCTAAAACCTCATAAAATTAGAATTAATTACCACATCACTCAAATTTATAGGATATAGTATATATCATTATATTATGCATATTAAGTATCATTATGGGTTTATCACTATATGTTTAAGTATAAAAAAGTATTAATAAAATCTGATAAACAATCATAAAACTAACCCAAAACACCCAAAAATATAGATTTTCAGACTCATCACACTCCACAACTTAGAGATCTACTTGTCCTCAAGTAGGTCTACTATTTTAGTACAATACATCTGGCCTAAAATCTACAACCTATGTGAATCCTATTCCTTGTATAATTTAGTATCCTTTGCAACCCTTTATCTTCTCCCACCTTTCTCATTCCCTATTGAATTCCACAATATTTCCTCTTAACTCATGTAGAACCTAATAAAAGAGGAGTGGAGGATGAAATTTCAATGGAAGTCAACTACTTTGAGTAGCCAATATTTCTTTAGTGTATCTATCCATGCGAGACTCTAGTTTTATGCAATTATAAATTGAATGGGGCTCCCTCTTTTTAAGTGCTTGGGTCAATTCAGACCACCTTTACTAGAAAGCATCATTAATTTTCTTACCATGTGTAGTGAAAAATTTCATTACCCTAATGTAATCATGTACCCTAAAATTATGGATTTTCTCTACAACTCTACTTCTATATAGCATGTCTACCTAGTCATCAATAATTTGCTTAGGATTTTCAGCCTCTTCCCTTATATAAAATGAATGATTTTTTTCTTTCTCTCTATAGACTTGTGACATTTCACATTTTCCCTTCACATTCCTCAAATAAGAGACCAGTGTCTTTATCTGTATATCTCCCACATAGAAGAGGGAAATCCAACTAAAATTATAGGGTACAACCAAGTTGTGTCAATATAACTTACAAAGTTGATATTGCATGTCCTGTGGTACCCTAGAAAATAAAATGAAGAATGACCTCAATGTGACTAATAAAATTATTAGGTCACTCAAAAATTGGCTGATTTGGAAACATAGAAATTTCTCCTACAAATAGAGGAAATAAACCCTAGCTGGCAGCTTACAACTACATAATTGATTGGGTAGGTTTTCCATGTGTTCTAAGGAAAACTTTAATTTCTTTATTTACACATATTTTTTTCTTGTTGTGAATCATGGAAAATCTTAATTTTCTCTTTTTATTTTTCCTATTCTTCATACAAAACAAATTTTAAATGTTACCACCATAAAGCCATACCTAGGGTCATATTTGTGAGTATAAGCACAAACTCAGAAGCAGGATATGCTTTTGGTATATCTTCTATCCTGATTTTTTTCTTATTTTTTTGAGGTGTCTCTTGTATTTCCATTTTATTTACTTTATCTATGAGTTATATTTCCTTATTCTTTGATTGATCTAACTGTGCTTCCAATATTTTGATTCTCTAGAGTGCTACCTAAATATCATTCACACCACTTTTCTCAATTACTACATAATTAGGACCATGTCTTGGCATTGGTTGATTCACTTGACATAGAAGGAGTCAAGGAGTCTTCCATTGGGACATATTTAGTGTTTGGAGGCTAAAATATATCTTCTTCACATAGCATATCATGTCCTACATTTGAGTCAACCTCTTGGTCATATGTTCCTCTTTTTGTGACTCCTCACACTTCCCTTGTTTTGTTTCCTCATTTAAATTCTCTTTTTTATTTGGACCATCACCACTTGGGTGTTTCCTAGTTCTCTTAAACCAAAATTCTCTCTTAGAAGCAATATCTTAATGTCTTGAGGCTCTTGGTGTTTCTCCTTTCTTGTTAAGTTGGATATAATGCCTCTCAAGGGTTTTTATCTTCTTCATAGTCTTCTTTGATTTTGTTTTAGTCTTGTGAATAGTTGGGGGTTCCTCAGGAATACCTCTTGAATGAAATTTTTCTCTAGTCTCATCTCCCCTCAAACTTCCTTCACCTTGTATGTGCTCATCATTCTCCTTCTCCTCAACCCTTGGCTCTTCCTTTTTAAATTTGGTGGTTGTTTACCCTAGAGGATTTGTGTCCTTTTTTTCTTTTTATTCTTATTTTCAGAGGAGGAAGAAGGTGATTTTTTTTTTTTCCTCAACTAGGACTTAAGTGAAGAAGTGCATTGTTCTGGTGAAGGACAATGTTCCTCTCTCTCAAGATTGTAGGTGTACCCATAATTGCTATAGGTGACTTTATTCTAGAGGTTCCCTTGTCATCATTTTGTTTGTTTGTAAGTATTTCTATTAATTATTCTTCTAAATCCCTACAACCATGTACAATTCCCTCTATTTTTATAAACTCGAGAAAATTAAAACCCTCATCCTTGTTATCTACTCCATTTTCTCATTGCACATTATTCTGTTCATTTTATTTAGTCACTACTTGCTTGAGGGGAATTTCCCTGAGGAGTCTATTGGGTATGTTATCCCATTCTTTGAATTTAGCTTAGGAAACATTGGGGTACTAAGGTAAAAGACTTCTTTTTATTAGAAACACTACTAAAAAGTCACATGACAAGGAGGAATGACTTCTCTTCCTTTTATACTTATTTTTCATTCTAGTTAACATTCTATACAAGTCTTCTAACCCATCTAGGATTTTTACTACTTTGAATCCTCCTTCTAGCTCTTCTACTTGGATTTTCATGGTTGCCTCTAGGGATGTAGTCCTTAAGTATTTATCTTGGGAGGTACGTTGTGGTGAAGATATCCTTTTTTGGACTGATTCCTGGAATGGGTTTCCTCCTCTTTCTGCTCACCCTTCCCTTTCTGGTTGTATGGATTATTTTTTTACAAGCTTGGGGTGATAAGTTGACAAATTATATTGACTTTTTTGATATTTTTTCTCACAAAGTGTCTTGGAAAGACCCCTCTTCTCTTCTTCTTACTAGGTCTCAAATAATTGAATATACATTAGTCCTTCAAGAAAGAGTAGTTTTCTTGTCTAATTCCAAAGACACTATCATCTGGTGTCCAGCTAAAGATGGAAATATTCTATTAAGGAAGGCTATAGAGATTTACAATCTATTGAGTCTCACGAGTCTTCACAAAAGGCTTTTTTCTTTTGTTGGAATAGTTTTTTCCTTCCTAAAGTGGGGGTTTTCTCTTGGCTTGCCCTTCAAAATAAGATTCTTACGAGTGATAGGTTGGAACACCTTAATATTGATTCATTCTTTTCTTGTGTCCTTTGTGGTAAAGAGTCTAAAACTATTGATCATATTCTTATATATTATGATTTTGCATCCCAATGTTGGTCATTTGTGATGGCTAAACTATCTATTTTCTTTCCTCTGTCATTTTCATTATGGGATCTCTTTCAATCTTGGCCAATTCTTTGTTCCAATTCACTTTTTTTTGTATTTGGTTGATTGTCCCTTCTTTAGTAGTTTGGTCCATTTGTTGGGAATGTATTAAATGTATATTTTGAAAGTCCCCATCTGATATTCAACAGGTTCTTAATGATGTTGAGAATTAGATCTCTAAGTTAGTTAATATTCAAGTTCAATCTCATTTTAATGTTGATTTTGTTTTCTCATCTTGGGATTCCTGTTTGGTATAAAATTGGAAAACAATTTCTCTTCTTCTATCTCCTATTTTTCCTAGAGTTAGAAAGTTTCCTGTTGATAGGTCTTCTATCAAATGGTTGCCCCCATCCTTTCCTTTCATCAAACTCAATTTTGATAGATCTTCTCGTGGTAATATAGGTGACTCGGGATTTGGTATCTGTCTTCATGATAATTTGGTGATGTTTATTGCTTACAAATCTTCCCCTATTCACTTGTGTACAAATAATATGGTTGAGGCTATGGCCCTTCTTAAAGGCTTAAATTTAGCTAAATCTCTTGCAATTAAAAATCTGCATATAAAAGGTGATTCAACTATCATTATTAATGCCTACATTTCAAAGAAAATTCATAATTGGCATCTTAAATATATCATGGAGAACATTTGGAATTCTTTGAAATCTTTTGAACAATTGATCATTTCTCATACTCTTTGTGAAGGTAATACATTGGATGATTGCTTAGCTAATCTTGGCTGTGATAAAAATTTCATTGATAACTTGTCTTCTTCAATTGATTATTCTCTAACCCTTCTTCATATTGTTCAATTGGAATCATCATTCAAATAATTTCTCTTCTAGTGCTTATATGCTGATACATATTATTCTTTGCACATGTATACAATCAATGAGGGTGTTAGCCATTTATTTATATGTTGGATCTTTTAGCGAATGATCATGTATCAGCTCCAGTTGTGCCTTCCACTTATTCTTAGGCATTGGTTTTATCAAGAGTTTCTCATGGTATCTCTTCTATGGATTTGGAGTGACATCTGAGCATTGGATCTGATTCATCTCGTATGGAGAAGCCTTAGTTCTACCTTCATTTTGAGGATCTTCTTTCATCCTTGGTTTGATGTATATATCATCTCTTTTTTATTTGATGTATCTCAGATGTATATATGTAACTTGTATGCATAATTTTGATATGCAATCTGGGTTAACTTCCTTTGTAACTAGCTACGGCTAGAGGTTTTAGGATTTTATGTTATTACAACATTTTGAATGGGCTATGAGAAATTTTTTTATTCCTGGTTCTTTTCTTCGTGAGCCCTGTTTGAACTAGAGGAAAAAATGTAAAATATTTTGATATTAATAAAATTATATTAAGTGGCTTCACCACTATTTAAAAAAAAAACATTCTATGCAAGTAATTGGCTACATTAACTAGTCTATTATGTCATAAATGACTCATCAACTTAAAATGAGTAGTGTATAACTGAGAGTGGTGAGCATCACATATTATATAGCTGATAATGTGGGTAGAAATTTATCTCCATAACAGTGGCAAAGATAGCCACTATACGCCCTAGCTAGTAGACTTAAATTATCCACCTAGTCTTGTGAATTTAGCCTTGTAAGACTCTTCATCTAGTGATGGTGGGTATTCTTCTCATGTACTAGAGAGCCTTGAAGCTTTTGATATATCTACCTCTGAAAAATCCACCCTAAGACCTTTATGTTAGTAATAACTGAGAGGGGGGGGGGGTGAATTAGTGGCCTCAAAAATTAATCCTTAAATCAACCCTTAAAACTTAGTACCACACATTTATACTTCTAGTTATCTTTAGTCCTGTAAGATGAATGCCTCAAAATACTTATATCAAATTTCTACTTGTTAGAATGCTTTGTAAAACCTTCTACTGTATGTTTACCGATAAGTTGTCTTTCTATTTAACAAAACACAGTAAATAACTAGTGTATACCGATCAATCCAGATTACTTGTGTGAAATGAAAAACAATAAAGTAATAACTCATAAACACATGGATTTTTAACATGGAAACCCTGTTAAGGGAAAAACCACTGGGATCGGTACCCCAAATTTTCACTCTTCTGAAGTGAGCTCGGTGAAGAGCCAACCCTGTTAAAGGTTACAAACACATTGTTAGGTGTGACCTTGTTAGAGGATTTAAATAGATAGTTTGTCACTTAGTATCTAGCATCTAATGCTACCATCCTTGATCAAACACTCACTTGGCCTAACAATAGGTATCAGGCATATCCAATGCTACTTTGTATCATCAACCTTTTTGATACTCCTTGGGATGTATCTCAATTAGAAAAGACTTTTAAGTCCTGCTTGGTTAAGAGACTTGATGCTTCAATGGTTAAACTGAAATAGTAAATTGATCTATTCACACATACAACTTGAATTGCAGATTTTTAGATATATTGTAAGTGCATTACCTCTCTGATCAATATAATCAATTCAATACCTTTGCTCCACATTGTTCTTCTTTGTGATGTTGTATCACTATTTGTCAGTGTTTGCAAAATTTAGCTCTTTCCTCAGCTTGTTGATCAGGTCTGAATGAAATTTTTCTTCTCCTTCAGAATCTCTTCAGCATCTATTCTCTTTTCACTTCCCCTTATTCATATTGAATAAGCTTATCTCTTAAATAGACATGATTTCATTGTTTCTTGGCTTTCTTGATCTTGGCATGATCCACAATTCTCGCCACTTAGATTTAAAGAAAAACTCTAGTTTTATCTTGTAGAGATCTTCTTGCCAACTACACAAAGAAGCTTTAAATCCTTTACTTATCTCCGGCTTTATCTTGTCGATTAAAATAATGATAAGTACCAGTTAAGTCTATATATAGCTCTTGACAGCTAAGCATTTTGTCATTTCTGAACTCTCTGTTCTGTCGGTCAATACTTTAGTTAGTGGTTAGTGATAACTGACTGTTCCGCTGGTGTGACTTCAGTTGTCTTTGAGATCTCCATCTGTCGGGTAACACTGTAATTATGTCTATCAGGTTATACTGTGCTTTTCTTGTCTGGTAACACTGTGACTTTGGTCGTCGGTAATTCTATGCTTTTGCTCATCGGGTAACACTATGACTTTTCTCTTTTGGTTTACTCTGTCTGTCAGTGTGCACTCCATCGGTGTATATAGTCACTTTGTGATTACTTAAATTTTAGGCATTACTAATAGCATAGCCTTGATTCATTGGTTCTTTTAAGGCTTTTGCAGTATATACATGACCATACAAATTATATTAAGTTGACATCAATGACAATACAATACATTAACTAATTTAATGTCTTGCAAGATCATCAACTTAACATCTTCAAAGATTCAATTTGTTATAGTTCATCAATCTCTCCCTTTGGCATTGATGTAAACACACTACATTATCACACTATATTATCACTAATACAATATGAAATATAACAATTGAAGTCCATCAAAATACCAATCTTATGTACTATAACCGATACAAATATCTTGTCCTTGGTAAGCTTATATGAGCTTAGATTTGATTCTTGCATCTCTCTCTCTGTGTCTTCAATCCCTTCACTGGATAGATGTAGAATATTTTCTTCTTCTAATGTGATGTGTTCTCTTCTTGTGTCAAACTCTCTCCCTTTGACTGTTTTTTTCTTTTGATGTCCCTTTTCTTTCTTTTCAGCAATCTCTCCCTTTGTATGTACTCTCCCTTTCTGGTTGAATCTTTTTGATGGATACAATCTCTCCCTAATGTGATAATGGATATAATCTCTCCCTTTGACAGCAATTCCAAACAAATATTTGATAGTAATGCCAAACAGTCCTTTCTATCCATAATATATTCCTTGAATTTCCCAAGCAATATAACTCTGGTGCTCGGTGTAGATATATACCTTTTTGTGTATAGATGTATCTTTGAAGTCCATCTCTTTTCTTGCAACAACATGAATGATATTATGATATGTAGGCTGATGCAACCTTCTATTCATCTTAATGACTAGTAGACAAGGGTCTGACCCCTAGTATTTTCCTCAAGTACTCAAATGCATCCTTGGGCAGTGGCTTGGTGAAGATATCAGCTAATTGTTGCTTTGATTGCACATACTCAAGTATCACCTCCTTTGCTTGAACTTGTTCTCTCAAATAATGATACTTGATGGCAATATGCTTTGTTTTAGCATGCATGACTGGATTCTTGGAGATGTTTATTGCACTTGTATTATCACAATAGATAATTACTAGTTCAAGAATTTTCATATGCATACCTTCCAGTAACTATTTGATCCATGCAATATTTGAGTAGTTTGCATCAGTAGCAACATACTCTACTTTTGCAGTAGACTAAGAGATGCATCCTTTCTTCATGCTGATCCATGTGACAAGTCTGTCACCCATAAAGAATGCTCCTCTAGTTGTGCTCTTACGTTCATCAATGTTTCCAGCCCAATCAATGTCGGTAAAGACCTTAAGTTTAAATTTACTTTCTCTTCTATACCATAAGCCATAGTTCTCACTATTCTTCAGATATCTTAGGATTCTTTTCACAGTAGTCATATGTGATTCCCTACGTTTAGCAAAAAATCTTGCTACTATTCCTACTACATGTGCAATATCTGGTCTAGTATGTACAACATACATGAGTTTCCCAATCATTGATCTATACAAAGTCTGATTTACCTCTGGTGACTTTTCTTCCTTTGTCAGCTTACAACTAGTTGCCATCAATGTTCCAACTGGCTTGGAATCTTCCATCTTGAATATTTTCAACACTTCCTTGATGTATTTGGATTGTGTAATGAAAATGCCTTCATCTTGTTGCATGATCTGCAGACCAAGAAATAACTTGATCTCTCCAAACATAGACATCTCAAATTCTTTGCACATTTCATTTGCAAATGATTTGCATAGCATATCATTGCCTCTGAATATGATGTCATCAACAAATATTTCAGCAATCAAAATGTTAGCATTAGTATCTTCCTTCAAATAAAGATTACTATTTTCACTAGTCCTTACAAATCCAATAGTTATAAGATAGGAATGAAGTCTTTCATACCTGACTCTTGGTGCTTGTTTTAATCCATACAAGGCTTTGTGTAGTCTACATACCATGTTCCTCTTGTCTGGATCAACAAACCCTTATGGTTGCTCAATGTATACCTCTTCCTCAAGTATTCCATTTAGGAATGTAGACTTGACATCCA
>MU223047.1:1547407-1560804 GCA_018584345.1 Thuja plicata | reverse complement strand
AAATAAGTAATTGACATCAGAACAAAGATAAGCCGATTGAAAAAGAGACAAGGTCAACACCGTTGTAAATAAGTAATTGACATGTCTGAGATAAGAATCTCAAGCAAGGTTGATATGATTGATAAAGTTGAATCAAGGATTGAAGTTTGATAGGTACTGCCCCCTCGTGATTAAAATTGAAATGAGATAGAGGAGAAACAACAAATTGATAAATTTGATCAAATCGAACTAAAGATAAGGTTCTTGATGTAAGATAAAAGATATAAGGATCACATAACCAAGGTAGATCATCAATCATGGAAGATTATGCCCCAAGGTTGAATTATAAGAAAAGAAGTGAGATGAAAGCGAATGGAAGATAGAATTTTGGAAGAGGTGGAAAGAAATGGAGAGAAGAAAGAGAATTTGCCTTAAGAAAAAGAATGCCCCAAAATCAATCAACTGTTTAAGATAGAAAATTTTGATTGAGATCACGAAAGAAGATAAGGAAATGAAGATCAAACATGACCAAAGTTGACTAAAATTCCACAAGAAAGATCTCAATCAAATAGCAATCGTAGGAATGATCTCAATCGGCCACAAGGTGATGTAAAATCTCCACACCTCATGAAATTTTTAGTTGGCCAAATGAATAGTTAAATATCCCAAATCAAATCTAGAAATGTAGGATTTTTATGGAATGACATTAGCACTCATATGTCTAATGTGTCTTTCTATGTGTTCCTTTGCTAGTGGAAACTCCAATATTTTATTGAAAGCTATGAAAAATGCACTAGGAATGTGCCTATCAAGACCAATAATGTTCAAAGACCAATTTATGACCTTTTGATAATAAAACATCTTGGAAAGTGAATATGACATCAAAGGATTATAGTAGAACTTATATCCCCTAGTGTAAGATTAGATACACAATTACAATGAAATGTGAAATTATATTTGGTGACTAAATAGTTATTGGAATGCAAAATAAAACATGAAAACAAAAAAAAAAAGGTAAAAGAATATACTTTTGGTTGATGCAAGATTTCTCTTATCCCTTAGAATGCTCCTACATCAAACTTCTAAATTGTTTGACAAGTGAGTTCCTTACTTTCTAATGACTAGAGGGAAACCAAGACAATATACCTTGATCTTTGAAACCCAAGATGAGTCTTCTTCAAGCCTTCCCTTCCACTTTACTAAATATTCTTCATACCATCTATTCCTAATTTTCCTTTCAACTCTGCTATCCCCTCAATTCCTTCTTTCTATTGTTGCAATACTTAATATTTCCATTGTTCTTCTACACTACTACCCACTAGCCATTCTATTTACTCTGCTATCTAATAAAATGAATACTTGAAATTAAATATAAATATTAATGCATACCCAATAGGGGATAAAAAATGTATATTTATTCATACATGAAGTTATTATAAATACAGATTAAAGATGGCAAGGAAAGAATCAAAATCAATCTAACTAGATTATATTGCTTTCCTTGATAATACAAAATATATTTAAAGAACCCAATAATCAAGCCAAGAGGAACACAACCATCAACTAGATAACTCTTATAACTATCTTGAGTTGATAAACATTTAATGCATAGTTAGATAAATCACATTATCAATACATAAGAAAAGGTAATGTACACTAAATACACTTTCTTCATGACACTAGTGAAAATACGCAATGTTGAACACTAGAGATATACCTAGACATTTTGATAATTATATTTCATGCATTTATTATATAAAACCTCTTTATATAATCTTGCAAGGACCAAGCTTTATTTTGAGCTTGTTGTGTGATTCCACAAGAAATATTTATTTCCTAGGATATACCATCACTTCTCTAACCACAAATGTCTTATTCTTTCTCTTCTCATCAACTTTCTCCTTATACCAATCACTCATTTTCCCCAAATTACTTCTTTTTTCTATGTTTACTTCCTAAAAGTGTTTTAAAATTTATTCTACCTCTACATTCTCCTTTTCTTCCCTAGTAATATCTCTCTATTCTAATACATTTCTTAAATTTGTACCAGATGTGACCATAAATTTGAACTTCCTTTTGACTCCCAAGCATTGGTAGATCTTTCATTTATCTTATACAAGATTTTTTTTCTTTTTTTTCTTTTTCTTGAGTGTTGGTGGGTCTCTCCCTTGTTGGTAGCAAATTCTGAAATGATTGGTTGGTAGATTGATTGTAACATTTTGTGTTATCTATTATTGGTCACATGCTTTCATTTTGGATTATTTAGTTGATTCCAAGAGGAAAGAAGTAGATTTACATAAGAAGACTCCTTAGAGTCAAAAATAATTTTAGAAATTTTTTTTAAGTTCCTTACCTCTATACGAACAATTTATTTTTATCCTTGGTTCCCACTATTCTGTGCATTCCTCTTTACCTACTCAATGTTTTTTAATAAAATAAGTTCCTTATCTTCAATTTGCCTTTGTATTTATTTTGGATGGAACATTTATCCATGTTTCTTCACTAGCATAACATTCCTCTCTTATTTAGTAGATGTATCTTCATCTATGGGTTCTAATTAAAGGTAGAAAATTTTGAGAGGCCTTCTCACCTAGTATGATTTTCTTCCATTGGTTATCTATTCCCAAATATTCAACAATGTGAATATATCTAATGATAAAATAAGACCCACTAATTTTTTTCTTACCTTTTATATGTCATGATGATTTCTTCATTAGAGGAGAACGCCAAGTAAATTTCCCAAATTAGTAGTATTTCTTCTACTAACATTTAGACTTATTCTTCCATCCTTGTCGTTGTAAATGTTAAAGTTTATTTTCTTAGATGTTAGGATATTAGATTATTCTTATTTGAGTAGTTTTCTTGAGTAATTTTTCTCATGTCATCTTTGATTAGTGCAATTATCTTCAAGCATTTTAAGTTCATTTTATTCTTAATATTCATGTGCATAAGCCTTGAAAACTCTTTAGTTTGTGCAAGTTTTGATGCATTATTGGCATAAAATTTGTATTTAGCTTCAAGCAACTATCCCTAAACCACATATGGGGCATTTCCCCTTGATCTTGCCATTGACTTCCAACCTTTCTTTATTTCCATTGCTAAAAGAAAACAATATCAAATGTGGATTATGTCAACCAACTGCAATTTTTTAAAAATCTACACCCAATGGATGAAAGTATTTAATTTTGGATTTGATGCAAATTTCTCTAAGAGGTTAATAGAAATATAGTGAATTTTTAACTGCACTTGAATTTTAATCAAACCCTTTTATTAAAATTCCCTCAAAATATTTAACATGTATGTAAGAAAGTGTGTAATGGTATCTTTAATTTAATGTAATACTTTGCATTCCCCATATAAGGAGTGTTAAAGGAAAGTCACCTAATAAGAAGTCTCATATTTAGGTTGGCACACTCTTTGATCTCAAACATCAAATTTCCCTTATGGATAAACAATTAAAGGTTTTCTTTCCATTTTTGATATTATATACAAGCATCAATGAATGTCCTATTTATTAAATAATCTTTAAGTATATTAATAAATCATTTTCTTATTCCTCTTACAAAATTGTCTAGAGTGCCCTTTGTCTTCATGTATTGTGTGTGAGAATTATGTTCTTATGGTCCTTAATTTTAAGCATGTTAAGCCAGTTTCAGTTGTATTCATTTATGAGATCCAATCATACCATTTTTTGTGTATAACATGCTCTTCTTTTTCTTTTTGACACTTTTTTTCTTTTATTTCTTCTTCCTACAGTTTATAGCTTAGATAGGATTTAGCCTTCTCTAGATTTGTTTACATGACTGAGCTACACAAGTGCAAATCCAACATTGTTGCTCAAAATAGGATATCTAATTCCACGTCAAGTATATTGTTTAGGAGCATCTACACAACTAATTATAATTTCTAGTTTATAATTCCAAAAATATTTAACAAGTAAAAATAAAATCATAATAATTTTATAATCCTAATTTTATATTTAACTCCATAACAACTATGACAAGACTTTCAATCCATAATTTTTAGGAAATCATTTATTAGTGAAGAGTTAATTAGGATTGTATGGAGCTATCTATCTCAAGAATTTTAGCTTAATAGTCTTTGATTGTTTCTATATTAGTTCCAAGATTTGATATTGTATTTCATGAAAAGGTTCATTAAGTGTGAGTTTTGTGTCATTAATAATGCTATCAATTTCAACAAGAAAAATATAATTGCTTAAGATACCACTTTTCATTCGTAAAATTAGTATAACATTCAAATGTAATTTTTTTAAGCAAGACTTCTAAAAATGTTTTATATATTATGTTTGTTGATTTTTTTTTCTTTTTTCTTTTTGTTAATGATGTTTGTTTAAAACTATATACTCTTTCATTATATTTTTTTGACTTCCTATTATTTTAGATGATCACAATTTTTTTCTATCTTTAGAATAAAATTATATTCTATGTTGATTATATTTTGATAAAAATATATGTTAATATAATCAAAGATTTTGAAAGTGAGAATATCTATAAAAAAATCAAATAATTAATCCAATAATTACAAGTGTATTAGATATTAAAAGATTATTATTCTTCCTTATTAGTTGCATAGTAATTATGATATTATTGGTTGTGACTTGTTGCCTTTCACTATTAATAATAAATTGAAATTATATTTTTTTCAAAAAAGTCACATAAAAAAATATGTCTATTGATTAATCAATGCACCTTTTTTTTTTCTTATGTCTAGTAACAACTTGCCCTAGAGAGTGTTCATTGTCTTCATGTATAATGTGTGATAGATATCTATTTATTTCCTAGATTTTAAACAAGTTGAGCTAGCTTGGGCCACACTTTTTATATTTAGAACAAAGAGACGAGTGAAGGTTGTAGAGGGGATTCAATTCATCCATTATTTTGGTGTATAGCTTTCTCTTAATTTTTTTTAGCAGAACCCCTCTCCCCCTTCTATCCCCTTTCCCAATAGTTTCTAACTTAGGATTTGACCTTTGTAAATTCATTTACATTTTTGAGCTATGCACGTGTGAATCCAACAATGTTCCTCAAAACTAGGATATCTAATTCTACATCAAGTGTGTTGTTTTTAGTATCAACATGACCAACATTATTTTCTAATTTATAATTCCAAAAATATTTAACAAGTAAAAGAAAAATCATAATAATTTTGTAACAAATAAGTTTTTTTTTTCTAATTCCATAAATAACTATGACAAGACTTTCAATCCATTTCTTTATAGAATCATTTTTGAGCAAAGAGTTAATAAGTTTGTATGGAACATGAATGAGGCTATCAAGCTTAAGAGTTGTAATTTAATAGCCTTTAATTTTTTTCAATTTTAGATCCAAAATTTGATATTGTATTCTAAGAAATGTTCATTGAATGTCATTATAGCACTATCAATGTCAACAAGATCACCACATAAAATTAGAATAGCATTCAATTTTAATTTATTGGGGAAGACTTCTTCTAGAACTGCTTAATGTTATGTTTGTAGAGATCTATTTTTTCTTGCTTCTTAATTATTAATAATTTTGTAAAAAAATGTTTTTCATTATATATTTTTGACTAATATTATTTTAAATGAACACATTTTTTTTCAACTTTACCATTAAAACATATTGTATATTAGTTGTATAATAATATTATTCACATTAAAAAGTATTGTCAATATAATCAAGGATATTGAAAGTGAAAGTATGTAGAAAAAATCAAATAGTCGAGGCAATAATTACAAGTCTATTGTATATCAAAAGACTATTAATTCACCTTTATTTGTTACATAATAATTATCATACTATGGGTTGACTTGTTGACTTTCACTATTATTAATAAAGTGAAATATTTTTTTTCCATTTGTGATGTTAAATGGGTGTATCTAATAGCATAACTTAATACATAATCAATGAGTTGTCTTGTTATTTTTATTCAAGGACATCTCAATAAAAATTTCAAGATGTAGCATTAAATTTGATGTTTTGAACCTTATATTTAAATTATATGGGTGTACCAAAAAGACATGACTACATTCTTAACTATTGAACTAAATTTTTCACTCTATTTTACAACAATAAGAAAACATATATTTAGCACCAAATTTGACAATGTAGACATGAAAACTTAAATTTTTACCATAATGCTAATTAGTGAATTGATAAATTAAATTCTGAGAGTCAATCAAATCACCACATAAAAAAGTAAAACATTATGATAGTCTGATGGGTTCCCCTAGTTTTTGTTCCTGGTTTTTTGGATATGTGATCCTGGCCTTTTGCTGTTGCGACTGTTTTGCTAGTTTTTGACTGTTTTGTGATGAATGGTTTGTAATGCTTATATGCTTTAGTTATCTTTGTTTTCAACTGTAGGGTTTCAGGACCCCATCAAAATTTTCCTTAATCAAAAACATTATGATACACGATGATTGATTTGAGTCTTTAGAACATTTTAGAAGACTCATGTAAGAAAAAAAAAAATTTATTACAACATATTTAAATATTATCCTCATTTTGACCTATACAAATTACACAAATTACTTAAAATGTTATAGTTTAAGTGGTTGAGCACAAATGGGGAAGGTGATGGTGTATTTGTTGATTACACCATCTACCAAGGTTCACATCTAAAAGTAAATTGTATAAGAAGTGAGTTGGACATCGCTTTAAAAAGATTATTTTAGAATTATGTTCCAAATGACTTTGATGGAAGAACTTTATTTTTTAACTATTTAAAATAAGCAAAACATTAGAAAGAACATCTAGAACATTTTAGAAGATTCTTGTAAGAAAAGCTAAAATTTATTAGAACATATTCAAATATTTGGGATTAAATTGTGTAAGTTTTTTTAATTGAAATTTTGGATCACACTTCATGAAGCAAAAAATCTTTGAAAAATATCCTTATATGAAAAATATGGTGTTGTAGTTTAATTAGTTGAGCACAAATGATGAGGGTGATGGTATGTTCTTTGATTACTACATCTACCAAGCTTCACATATCTTGAAAGGCAATAAATTGGAGATGAAGTCAACGTTGCTGTACAAAGATGATCAAAATTATATCCTGAAAATGACTTTATTTTTTAACTAGCAATGGAAACGAATAATCATTTATAGAATTTTAATTTATACTTCCATTACCAACAAGATAAAACTAGAATAAATTACTATAAATGAGTAGAAATTTTATGATTAGGGTAGATGATGGTATGTTTCTTGATTACACCATCTACCAAAGTTCACATCTCCTAGAAATGCAATAAATAAGAGATGAAATCTCGTTCCATATAAGGATTATGTCCCAAACAATCTTTATAGAAAAAATAAATTATGGAGATAAAATAAAAGTGTTCTAGTTTAATCAATTGACAACAAATAGTGAATGCGATGGTATATTCCTCCATTATACCATGTGCCAAGATTCCTATCCCCTCAAATATTATAAATAAGAAATAAGATCAATATCAATTAAATTGATACCAAAATTATATCTCAAATAACTTTGATAAAATAATTTTAACTTTTAACAATTAATCAAAATAAATCAATTATTCATAAAATTTGTACTTACATTTCCATTGCCAACAAGATAAAACAATAAAGAAAACTTTAGAAAACCTAAAACTAGAGAAAGGATACTGTTCATGTTTCCCACTCACTCATTTTTCTTTAGCTTAAAGAAAATGCACTACCCATATGAAAGCAATCATACAAAACTTTGTATGAAAACTTGATCCAGTCTTGTAAATGAGCGTACAACATATGATGTTACTGTCAATTACATTTGACTTTCAGTAGGACATACCAATATTAAAATTCTACCCATCATAATTTCACCATGTGCATGATCATTACAAAGGTAAATCTCATATCTAAGTCATCTGCTGTGATCATTAAAACCACCAGCAGTGACAGTAAAAGAATAATTCAAAATCCTACATCACCTCAATAGAAATGAGAGGACTTCCAAAGCCATCAAGTTGGTCTGATGAAGGATTTGAAGTAGCCATCATCTCTAATCTTTTCCAATCATATTCCCTGTTCTTTCTCAAATGTCTGGAGTTGGATTCTTCTTCTTTAAATTTATTGAGAGATTTTTTAAACATCTCTGGAGCCATGCTTTCTAGCATCTTTTTAACACACATAGTTTGGTCTTGAATAGAGAGGTTCCAATGATCATTAATGTTCTTCTCTACTGCAGCTATCACCATTGGTAACATGTCTGCCATGTTTGCTGATACCAAATTCACAAAACGCTCATTGTTCCACATGTACAATGCTCTCTCTGCAACCTTTTGAAGATATAACCCCCACATTTGTCAGTTATGCACACTGATTTTGTTACTTCCATGAAAAAGTAAGCTACTCAAGACATCAAAGTATCTACAGTTGTGTTAGAAAAATTATAGAAACTTTTGTTTATCATGTAATCTAAGAATTTAGGCAATTATGTTGAGAGGTGTAACTATAATGGAAATAAGAGGTTAGATGTGGGAATGAATGAATGGTTTTAATGATGTTCACGAGACCTAGCAGTCTAAGGGACTAAAGGAACTCACAACCTTAACCAATTTCTATAATCTTTTTCAACTTTGATGTTCTTTTATGAATCTTGACCAGCAAAACCGCTAAAATTATCTTTAAAAATTGTCTAAAATCATCTAAAATTGTGTTAAAAAATTTATAGAAATTTTTTACTTGTCTTGTGATCTAAGAATTTAGGTAATTATTATACATTATTAGATTATTAATTGATAAAAATGAGTTTAAAAGTAAATTAAAAATTATGATAATGAAGATAATGAGGTGGCGCTCTCTTGTGGACAATTTAGACCTTCTTGATGTATGAGGTAAATTTGGTGACTGAGATTGACCCCTCCCCCCAATGCTCTTGCTCTCATTGTGTAGCTACTATATGCAATTGTATTTTGTTTTGGAATTTTATTCTATTTGAACTTTGAGAATATTTCCACCTGTCTTTTTTTTAATATGTCACTATTTTAAGTATAAAATATAAGAAATGAGGTCGGCATGACTTAAAGAAATGAAATCAAGATATAACTATAATAGAATAACCTTAACTTTAAATTATTAATCAAATAAATCAATTATTTATAGAAATTTTATTTATATTTCCATTACCAATAGAATAAAACAAAGTAAACAAGAAAACTTAAAAGTGGAGAAATTATAATGTATAAGTACTTAAATTGTGTTAGAAAACACATAGAAAACATTTGTTTGTTAGTTGGTAAAAATTAGTTTGAAAACAAATTAAATAAATATTAAAAATTCAGCAATTTAAAACATAGTAAGAATAATAAAGATAATGATGGGTGGGATTTGTCTATGGACATTTTGAATCTTATTGATATATCCATAAATGGATGAAATAATAACATAAACAGTATTCATTAAAAGAATATAAAAATTACTCTGTATTTACATATGAAATCACCATGTATACTACTATATAATACAACTAAAAAAAATATAATATCTATTTTGTTATCCTTCAGAAAGAAATAGGCCCAAAACTATGTGAACCCTCTAAGCTCTTCTTATTTAAGTATCTCCTATCCACTAAACTTCCTCCAACCTGCTCAAGCAAATTGAGAATTTAAAATTTCTTATCTAAATCAATTTATAATATTTTAACACTAAATTCTAGTGAATTTAATAGTGGTTTTCTTCATTAATCTGTTTATAGATTTTTCTCATCAATTTTTTGGATCGATGGTATGATCTATTATCAGGATGAAAAGCATCTAGAGCACGAGAATCCTTGTTGGACAAGACCTTTGTGATGAGACTTCTTGGCTGTTTTGATTCAGAGGTTCCAAGGGAAAAAGAAGTTTTGAAAACCATCTTTCATAAAATATATGGGAAGTTCACCTTATACTCTTTTCATCCCGATGATGGATCATAGAGTATGATTTAAAATGTTGATGAGAAAATCTATAGACAGTTTAATCCAAAGAACTGCTATTGATCTTCATGGATGCTCTATATGTTTTTCATCTTGATGATGGACCATGCAATATGATCCAAAACATTGATGAGAAAAATCTATACACAGTTTAATCAATAAAACTACTATTGGTCTTCATGCATGCTCTATATGCTTTTCATCCTAACGATGGATAATGCAGTATGATCTAACTATTTGTTGAGAAAAATTTATACACAGTTTAATCCAGAAAATTACTATTGATCTTCATAGATTGTGGAAATTATATGGCTTTAATTAAACTCTACCAAGATCGGGATCTATATGGGAAAAGCGTAAGATATAAGCACTCTCTGCATGGTCATCTGAAGTTTCCAACCACCTCAAAGCATAAGATATAAGCACTCTCTACATGGTCATCCGAAGTTTCCAACCACCTCTTACGTATTAGAGAAGAAAATGGATGAAAGATTTTAATAATTTCTACAAGGCCAAAGCAGCCTATGGAACCGAAGAATAACGCTTCCCCTATAACAGAATACCAAAGCCTTAAACAATTTGTATACCCTCTTTGGATGAGCCCCTCAATGGTAAATTTTTATCAATAGACTTATTATTTTGTCCAACTTTATTTCCTCAATCAAAATGCTCAAATTATCCATTTTTAAGAAGTCCTGAAACAATATCATAATGAAAAACAAAAAGAAAAAAAGAAAGAGAAACAAAGATCACCTGTGAGTGGAAGCTAGTGAGACACCTTGCAAGAAGCCTAGCCAGAGGAACAGCACACTTTCTGAACCCTGCTTCTTGTGTATACTCCAACACTTCTTCCAACTCTCCAAGCAACAAAGACTCTTTCTGATAGTTTGACACAGGCCAATACTTGATCAACCCTTTGATCACCACATCTGCCAGTTTGCAGTCCTTCTGCACAAACTGAGACACACAGTACTGCAGCTGAGTATGATAATTGCCCACAGACTTGGGCTTATGCAATGGAATCAACACCCTGATCAGAAACAACTTATGCTCCTCTTTGAGAGGCACCACAAAGCCATTGATAATGCTCCCCATAATCTCCAACAATTCTCCAATCCCATTGTGTCTCTCAGTCTCAAAAATAAACTGAAAAAACACATTGTTCACTGCCTTCCTCATGAAAGATCTCAAGAAGGTGAACTTTCCATAGATTCTATGAAAGATGGTTTTCAAAACTTCTCTTTCCCTTGGATCCTCTGAATCAAAATGGTCAAGAAGCCTCATCACAAAGGTCTTGTCCAAAAAGGATTCCTTTGACAAACTCTTAGGATCTGTATGCAAAAGAAGCCTGAGCAATACTTCATAGATGATCTGTAGATGAGGCCATGATGGCTCATAATGTATCCTTTCTTCATCAAATTCCATTGAAACTAATGGACACCCTTTCTTGATCTGATCCCCATTTAAGGGTGCCAAGCCTCTGAAGATATTGAGTGCAAACATTTCAAAGAGTTCTCTGAGGACTTCTTCTGAAAGCTCTGGTTTTTCTTGCTTGATGAAATCCAATATGTCCAACAGGGTCTTGCGCTTGATTTCCCTGTCTTCTACATCACTCCTGGCCATCACAGAGTGATCATAAATGACTTTGCAGATGTTGATTTTTTGCAGAATGACTTCAACTCTGGAATAATGTATTAACTGGCCATTAATGAAGGGTTTAGAGATATGCAAAGGATCTGTATCAAACATTTGTTTGAGAGTATAGCCTTTGCTTTTGGGTTTCTGCAGACCCATTTCAGTGTTTCGAGACAAACAGACTCCAGAACTCTCCATCACCATGTTTACAGCCCCTGTTCTTCCCAATGTCTGTGAATTGTGAATTGGGTATCTGTGAATTTGATGTATTTAGCATTGAATTCAAAATGGGTGAAGACAATTATTGGCTTTGTGTATAACGAAGCTCTCGACAAGGTGGGGATTGGGTTCATCGATGAGCAATGGCTCTTTCTATGCAAATAATGCAAGGAAATTCAGTCTCTTTCTTCGCAAATAAGTCGAGGAAATTCCTTTTTTGTTTGTAATGAGTATATCCAATATACATACACAGATACCACCTTGCTAAATACGGTCTTGTTCTTTTGGAAGGGACCTCGAAAACCATACAAATTTTCAATGTCCAGATATGCATCTCTTTGGAATTGAGTGACTGCTTGCTTAGGTGTTTCTTTAAAAAAATAAACGAAACAATATTATGCATTAAATCTTGTTTTTATTATATTTTGGTTGTTAGACTGATTTGTTGGTATTGTGTGCTAGCATGTGATTTAATTTGGATTTTTAGAGGTTTATGGTCTTCTTGACATGGCAGATATGGTTTATTTGGTCATCTAGTAATATAAGGACGTGGCTATTTTTCACACAGAATAGTACGTAAGTACATGTATGTACGAAAATCAAAAGTTGTATAACACGACCGGTTTTCACAAGATTTTCATTACTCTGATTCTCATAATTTGCCTCCAGAACGTTGTAAAAATGCAAACAAAACTAGTGAAAACACATTGTGTTATGCAGATTTATATTTTGGGTTCATCAATGAGCAATGGCTCTTTCTATGCAAATAATGAATGGAAATTCAATCTCTTTCTACACAAATAAATCAAGGAAATTCCTTGTTTGTTTGTAATGAGCATATACATTATACATACACATTGGATACCACCTTGCCAAATATGGGTTTGTTCTTTTGGAAGGGACCTCGAAAGACCATACAAATACTCAATGTCCAGATATGCATCTCTTTGGGCCCGTTTGGTTGGCGGAATTTGTGCATGCTGGAATTGCCAATTCTGGAATTGAATCCATTCCAGGTTTGTGCTATTCTCAAAATGAATTCTAGAATATGGGCTTGTCCTGTTTGGTTCACCTGGAAGATGACTGAGAAGATGCAAATTTTGCATTTGGTTCCACACAACTAGAATTGGAATTGGAATTTTGTTTTTGTACACATACACATATATACACACACATATACACACATACACATATATACACACATATATATGTATACACACGCACATGTGTATATATACACACATATACACACATGTGTGTGTATATATACATGCACACACATGTGTATATATACACACACATGTGTCTGTATATATACACATATGTATATACATACACGTATATACACACATGTATATATACACATGTATACACACACACATATATACACACATACATGTATGTATATACACATACATACATGTGTATATACACATATGTGTATATATACACACATATACACATAAATACACACATTTGTGTATATATATACACATACACACATGTGTATATACACAAATATGTGTATATACATATGAATATATATACACATGTGTGTATATACATATGAATATATATACACATGTGTGTATATATACATGTATGTATATATACACACAAGGGTATATACACACACA
>MU223047.1:1514598-1547357 GCA_018584345.1 Thuja plicata | reverse complement strand
TATATATACACACATACACACATATACACACATATGTATATACACATGTGTGTATATACATGTATGTATATACATGTGTGTATATACACTCATTTGTATATATACATACATGTATCTATACTATATATGTACATGTGTGTATATACACTCATATGTATATATACACACATGTATATATACACATGTGTATATATACACACATGTATTTATACACATGTGTATATATTACACAGATGTATATATACATGTGTATATATACACACATGTATATATACACCCTGATAGCAATATAATATTAACACAAAAAAGGGAATGAATTTTCCTTCACAAAATAATACTCTCAATTCCAGTTCCAATTCCAGGTCCTGAGGGGGAATTGTGGAATGCTCAAAAAGGCCCAAAATTAGAATTCGCATAACCCTATTCCTATTTTTCATTTTGGAACCAAACACTGAATTCGACAATACTAGCATGCCAATATGCCAATTCCCAGTCAATACCTAGAAACAAACGGGGCCTTTGGGATTGAGTGACTGTCTGCTTAGGTGTTTCTTTTAAAAATTTTAAATCTTGTTTTATTAAATTGGGGTTAGATTGATTTGTTGGTATTGTGTGCTAGGGGAAAGGGACCAATAGTGGCTATAGCTAACTTTGCACGCTTAATTGAGGTTGCAAACAATATTGGATTTTGATGATTTTGTTTTAGTTGTTTCCGTTTGCGACTTAACTACTTAAAGCTAAGGTTTCAGCTTATGGTCAATAACGATGCACTCTACATGAGACATTATGCACGAAAGGGTCAAAAAGTGGTAAAAAAAAGTGTTGGCCGGTACTTTGACCCCCATTGCACCAGTAACAGCTCACTCGAATCACCAAAAAAAATCACTAGTACTTGTGGACAAATGTCCCAATAGTGGTTCGCAAATCTCCAATAGTGGTTCACAAATCTCTAGTAGCAGTGCACAAATGAGCCAATCATGCATCAAAAAAGCTAAAAATGATCAACTATTGGTATATAAGTGATCCACTACTGGTGACTTTATTGTGTAACAATGAGTGAATGGTTATTGGACCCCAAGCCACTACCATTCCCTTTCCCCTTGCATTTAATTTAATTTTGGAAGTAGGTGTGGAACAAATTTTCTTGGTCCAAGTGTAATTTCTTCTTGTGGTAGGTTGTTGAAAATTGCTCCTTTATGCGAGGACAATCCTCGCAGATGAGGATTTAGAGACCCTTTCTTTGTGTGTTGTGTCATAGTAGTGAGGAGTGTACTTCTCATCTTTTTTTTCAGCGTTCCTTCTCTAGGGAGATTTGGCATCTCTGGTGGAGAGTTTGGAATCATGTTTGTCTACATGTTTACCTGCTGGCTAAGTTTTGTCATTATTTGGGCAAGCCTCCAGTTAAGACATCTTTCCTTCAAGTTGCTTGGGTTCTTCGGTTTACATTCATTATTTGGCATCTTTGGTCATAAAGAAATTGTAAGATATTTTAGGATGCGAAATTGTGAGTTAATTTTCATCATGGTTTTTCCCATTTGGGTTTTCCACATATAAATTTTTTATGCTTTGTCTATTTGGATCTTATGACTGTGCCATGACTTAATTTGAATATTTAACCTTACTGATTAATTTCTTAAAGAATAGAAACTTTTTGTGCATGATGATTTACCCCCTCGCCTCTTAGCCACCAGAGTGTGTTCAAGAATTGGTATTAGAGAAGGGTTCCTCTATTTTAATATTAATCACTTGAGGTTGATCCAAACATCCTATACACCATTTTTGAAGAAAACCTAAATGATATGGATAATTGTGGACAATGTGCTTGGGATGAGGATGTTGAAGTTTAAAAACTCTGAAAGAAGAGATGGAATCTACTCTGGCTGATCTGGATGCTACCAAATTTAAATTAAAGAAGGCTAAAGATAATTTTATATTTTAGAAAATTCTTCTGGAAGATGGAAAAGGGGAGATTGAATTTCCTGATAAAAAATAAAAATAAAAATTTGATGTTTGCTCCAAACTTGAAGAAGAATTGTACAAATTAAAAAATGAACTAGAAAAAGCCAAGGAACAGATTGAAAAAGGGTTAAAACTGAAAGGTGAAAGGGAAGTTTTTGATGTTGTTATAAGTTCACAAAGACAAAATTGTCACAAAGTAGGTTTGGGATTTTAAAATGACATCAGATTAAATCATAAGGTAGCAAACAAAACTGAAGATTTTTAGAGGTTCATCTTTAAAGGTAACTATTTTGTTTGCAAATAATTTGGACATAAATCTGTAGTATGTAAAAATTGATATAAAATGAATCCAATTAACATAAGATTTTATACTTGTAACAAAATTGATCATAAGTCTAATGAATGCAGAAGCAGTCAACCATAGTTTGAATACAGACAACCCTTTTATGACACTTTTTATGCATGCAATAAGGTTGTAGACAAAGCATCAGCATGCATATCTTATTATACATCTAGAAGTGGAATGAGCTAAGGAAGTCATCAAAAAGGACCAATTTGTTACAATTGCAATAAGATTGGTCATATTGCAGAAATAACTCTAAAAGAACCAATACTCTAGCAAAGATAGTTGATATTAAAAAAGAAAAAGAAAATATGGGTAAAAAAATCAGATCAAAAGGTGTTCGCTAAATTTGATTTAGAACATTCTTCCAAAAATAAATCAAATGGACTGACATCCTCTATTGGTCCGTCACTCTCTTCCAATGTTATTACTTCTACCAAAAGTTAGTCTAGAACCATGGTTTGAGGGGGAGTATTGTGATGTCTAAATTTTTAACTCCCCAAACCTTAAGGTGGTACATGATGCTAATCTAGAATATATCATGGATTTTTTTTATCCTAGATTGTGTCAGCCAAAAGGATAATGTGTAACTAGTGAAAAGCTTGTCCCGAAAACCTAAAAAGGTTGCAATTAATGTGGAAAATATATATTATGGGTTTTTTCTCTCATTTTGTCAATTCGTGATTATTTCAAGAAAAAATGAGATTATTCAGAGTGTAATTTCAGGAGAATATTTGTGGATTTTATTTTGTGTGTTCAGTTTACTCTTAAAAATCCTTATAGTGTATAATGATTATTGTGTTTGTTGATCATTCTTTGAAACTTAATCCTAAACTAAAGACATATTCATTTGTGGTGGTCATGATGGATAAAGAAGGTTCATTTTCTAGGGTTCCTTATGGGTGTCCGCATACTATAGATGTTTTTTCTTACATAAATGTAAAATTTGAAGAGGTAAGTCATCTAAAATTGTTGGCATATTGGTAAAGCTCGACGATGGTTGTGTTGGCATTAATGTCAACATAGTTTAAGGATTGATCAAAGGAAGTAATCATAAGAGTTATTTGTATGTCTCTAACTTAATTGTTGCAGGTTAGCCAGTGGAGAAGAATGTTAAAAGGTATGGTGAGAAGTGAATATTGCGGAGATGAAGTCGCACACGTAGATGAACCATGATCAAGGTGTTTACTGTGTTCACCCAAAGTTACCGAATGATTCATGATGATTGGAATAGGTAACCAGGTTACAGAAGATGAATGGAAAATAAGGTGACATACAGTGACGAAAGGAAGACTAAAAGAGGTTCGGTGTGCACAATAGAGTTATAATTTCATGGAGCGAACCTAGGACTATGTTCGAGACATACGTAGGTGTCTTCAACTTAGAGGGTTTATACTTCAGAGGTCTGCAAGGCATAATCTTATTGTCTCAATGACTTATTGATAGTGTTCTTCAAGTTTGATGGAAAAGAGATGGCAAATCTAATGGTTGTGATGGATTTGAAACAAGAGATTTGGCACGTTGATTGAAGAGATGGTGAATTAGGTTTTGTCGACCTAGTTCTTGGTATAAAATGATAAATTAGGGAAAATTCAAGGTGTGGATCGTGGATTCGAATGTTAGAGGTGGCTAGAAAAGGGAGAGCCTGATTAAGTGGTGATTAGAAGTGTTTCAACAAGGGGTTGAACAAAGATCTACATTGTGCTACATTGGAGTTGTATCAGACATAAGGTAGATGTCACTTACATAGTTTAGATTGTAAGGCAGTGAGCCTAAATACACAAAAAGTTTATAGATCATTGTAGTGATCAGATTGTAAGGCAGTGAGCCTAAATACACAAATGTGATAGAATTTGAGACTGCTCATGAGATATGGACAAAGCTAGAAACTTTACATGAAAGTGATGCATGTGTCAAGCAAGCTTAGTTACAAATCCTAAAAGGAAGGTATGAATCTCTAAGAATTTCTAAAGATGAGAACATCAAATCTTATATGTTGAAGATACATGAATTAGTTTGTATTATTAGATGTGTTGGTGGTGTATTGGATGAAGGAGAGATTGTTTCAAAGGTGTTGAGATCTTTTCCTCCTACGTACAAGAGAAAATTTGTTGCTATTGAAGAAATTAAAAAACTATTGTTGTTGTGACAAGAGATACATTAGTTGGAAAGTTATCTTCTAATGAAATGAGTGGATTTGCTGATTCTCTACCTTAAGTTGAATCTGCATTCAAATCTACTATATTAGGAAGAGACATGCGTAGATCAGATCAAGCTGAAGGATCTACAAGAAGAGTATCAAAATCTGAAAATGAAATGAGATAACTTGAAGAAGAAGAAGAAAGAGAGCTTCAAGAATTGGAAGCAGTGGTTGCAAGGAGACTATCAAAAGGATCTGGTAAGTACAAAGGAAATATGTCTTTAAATGATTTTTTTGTAAAAAGATAGGACATTATGCTTCTAGATGTCTAGAAAGATTTCCCAAGTACAAGTCTAACAAGTCTAAAGATGAGAAAAAGTGTTATTATGCCAGTGATGATGAAGGAATCACTAATGATGAATCGGATAATGTTAAGAGTGAAGATGAACCTTTTTTTGTTGTAATTATGGAAAATGAATCTAAGACTATAGATATGATGTCAAGTGTTATTTCTAAGAATCTTGTTGAAGATGTCATGACTAATGTTGCTGATACTAGTGTGAGCAAGGATGAAACATCAATTACTCAAGAAGATGGGTTAGTCCTAACTGCTCAAAATGTCAAACAAGAGAAATGAAATATTGATAGTAGGTGCTCGCAATTCATGACTAGTAAGGAGAACAAAACTGTAGAATTTGAGATGCATGAAAATAGTAGTATCAAAATGGAAGAGAAATTTGAAGGTAAGAATTCTGCAAGTTATACTGTTGCAAAAAATTTTGCTAGAGATATGATGAGTAATGTTCATGATAATTGTGTTACTCAACTGATGGAGATGATGATGAAGACTGAGATCATAGGTATACCAGATTGTAGAAAGGATTAGATCAGTTGTTATTTTTTCATTGATGTCAAGCAATTGATTTCTAGTTCATATTGAATTTCCATATCTTTCATAGTTGATTTAATCGGGCATGATAATAAAGATCAGACAATGATAAGTTCATATTGAGATAAAAAAATTCTACTTTATCAAGTTGGTAAGACTAAATAGTTAAGTTACCAAGCAGAAATAAGTCTATCGGTAAAGGGTTGTGTAAGTCGATCAAGACACCGAGACATTGAGGCACCAAGCAGTGCATGTTAGTCACCGAACTGAAAGTTAGTTACCGATCAGAACAAATTTAGAAACAAGGATAAGATCGAATTTGATAGCAAGCCACATTGATCTGGAAGATTCCAAGGATGAAGAAGAAGTTAGTTACAAGATCTACCCACAAGAAAATTCAAGGTAAAGATCTATGGTATAGATTAAGCGGCAAAAGTGATGGTTTTACTTCCAAGAAAAGTGCAAGTTTTGAGGTGATACTGAAGCGGTTCACCTAGTTTCAAGTTCACTGAATTAGTTCAAAAAATTGATCTAATGGCTGAGAGTTATTGAAGGAAAACCTAATCATGGAGATTAAAATGAAAAAATAGAGTCTATTTAAAGGATGAATTTGAATAACACAAGAGCTGGCAAGTTGATGTGTTGAAGTGTTACCGAGTTATGCAGTAAGGAGAAAAGAGATGTAAATCTGATTCTAAAGCATAGATTGATGAAGTGTTGATGCTAGTAGTCATAGAGAACATAATGGATATGATCAAACAAGAGGTAGTTGCAGTTTAACATATAATTTTATACACTTTTTCTTATTTGCATTTGTAATAGAGAAATCTCTTAACCAAGTGGACTTAATAGTCTTATTGTAAAATCCTTGATAAATGTGACATTCTAAAAGAGTGTTCAAAGCCCTCTAACCAGGCCACTCCTAATAGGGTGAAGATCTCAACGGGTCTGAGGTAAATCCCCTAACAGGGTTACATATAACAATGTATATTGTAATCTTTAACAGGATTGGCTTTTAACCAAGCATACTTCAGAAGAGTATTTTCTTTTGTGGGTGACAATTTCCACAAAAGTTTTTCCCAAATTGGGTTTCCTCGTTAAATCTGGTGTTAAATATGTTGAATGTTTCATGTGCATGATATTTACTATTTATGCAAGTTGTTGTTTGAGTTATTGTAGTTATTTTGTGATTCAGTTGTTGCTTTTGTTTATCCTACTACCGAGTTGAATAAGTTAAGTTTAAAGTTTAAATTTTCATAGTAGCAGAATTATTAAACCATAATTCATAAGGATTCTTACTTGTACCTTTTCTAATCTGAATTCTATTCAAAGTATAAACAAAAGTACCAACAACTTCTCTCTAATGAACATGTGATACATTTCCTTCTAGCAACATAGTTCTTGTAGCATATAATATTGTTATGTTTCTTTGCACTGCTATCCTATTCTATTGTGGTATCCTAGGAGCAGATGTCTGTATACATATTCCATACTCTTCATATTAGGTATTGAACAAATATGATTTAAACTCTCCACCTCTATCTGATCTTAAATATTTTGTCTTTAAACCTGATTCATTCTCAACTTTTTCTTTGAATATCTTGAATTTGTCAAAAACCTCAAATTTCTCTCTAAGATATGTTACCACATCATCCTAGAAAATTCATCAAAAAAAAAGTATTAAATACCTTTCACCATAGTAAGATCTCGTTCTTGTAGGACCACACAGATTTGTATGCACCAGATCAAGCTTCCCTTTTGCTGAGTAAGATTTACTTTTAAAAATGCCTCTAGTTTGTTTCCACATTACACATTCTCTACACATGGTGTTAGAAGGTTTCACAATCTTCAGTAGGTCTCTAACAACATTAGTCATACTTTCCTTCACAATATTATCAAAATTCACATGAAAAATCTTCTATGTCATAACCAATTCTCATCAACCTTTGCAACAAAACAAGAAGTCTTAGATTTATTCAATTCAAATACATTACCTCTTGACTTATTCCCAAATGCAATCAATCCTCCTGACATAATTCTGATAGAAAATTTCCCATCAATGAAATTTAATTGATAACCTTTGTCCACCAATTGTCCAACACTCAACAAATTATGCTTAGGTCCATCAACAAGTAACACATCGTCATTATTAGTCTTTCCATCTAAAGAAATAGATCCAACTCCAATGATAAGATTAGGATTATTTTCACAAAATATCACAACACCACCATCAACGTCATCATTATCAAAGACAAAAATGAGTCTAAGTCTTCTAACATTGTGACACAAAGTCAATCCAAAGTTACTCTCAAGGGTGTCTCATCAAAGAAACCCACATCATCAAAACTAGTTACCTCTGAGGATCTCTCATCATCTTCATCATCAAATTACAGCTTGGTGGACCAGCTTCAACATACCCCTACACAAATCTTGATGCTAGAATTACCCAAAATCTCTCTTGCACATAAGGAGATTCTCAAATCATCCCTTTTGGAGATAGTTGTCTTCAAGGATTTAGATGTTACTTGATTCCAAGATATGGTTGGTCATTTGATAATACCACATTATCTCTCTTTCTCAAAAGAGGATGACAAGTCCCTTAATCATCCACATAACCAACCACTTCATATTGAGGTCCTTATTCATAAGCATCGAGTCAAACGTGTCTTGATATATGAAGGTGTTGGTTTGAACATTTGTACCTTCAATTTGGTGAAAGCCTTGGGGTTCTCTGAGCATGTGATAGATCCTAGAAGAAAAATCACTATTAAGACATATGATGAAGAAGAGAGATAATCTAAAATTTTGGTTGTATTGCCTATCAGAGTGGGACCCATTGAAAGAGACGCCATTTATCAAGTGCTTGATTTGCCTCTAGCTTACAATATCCTATTGGGAAGACCTTGGATTCATGAAATGTAGGTTGTACCATCAACATACCATCAATGTGTGAAGTTTCCATTCAATAGAGTAGAGGTAAGCATCATAACAGATACTAGTTATATTCTTGAAATAACTTGAAACAAGTTGCTGATAGCATGGTCCCACATAATAGAGAAGCCTCAAAAGACCAAAAAATGAACGATCTAGAGCTACTACAATGAGATACTTTAAAAAGAAATTTAAAAATCAAGGATATAGGAATGGGAGAATACAAACTTGATCCATTTCCATCCCTGGCTGATCTACCAACCTCTTCTAGGTCTTATGGACAACCATCATCATCTTTCAAACCCTCTATCTCTAAGGCATTAATAATATATGACGGAATATTTGTACAAGATGCTAATTCCTTAGAAGTAAAGAATGAAGACAAAGTTGTTCTCACCTAGTTGTATAGAGATGCAAAAGTAGAATCAACCCGCGAGGTTAAACATGTGAAAATATATCCTAAAAATTATGGGAAGGGTTATCACATCATGCAATAAATGGGATACAAAGGCCAAGGTCCTCTTAGGAAGAATAAAGAAGGCCTTGATGAAACTATTCACATGGACTTTATAAATCTCAAAGACAAAATGGGATTAGGTTACAAAGGTAAAGAAGAAGATATCCCCTTAATCAAAAATGGTCCAATCTTTGATAGTGAAGAAGAAGAATCTGAGGAAGAGGCTGATATCATACCATTTTCATATGAAAGGCTGATATATCTACAAGGAGAAAAAAATGCTTATCAAGAAGAATCCTACGTACCACAACACTCAATAGAATTTTCAAGACAAGAGGAATCAAGTTTATCTCAGCGATCATCACAAGAAGTGGAACAACATAGACAAGATGAAATCAATACACCTCAAGGAGAAGACCAAATACAAATGAGTGCAATCCTTCAAGGATATTCCTTTGTGTATAAAAAAAACCCATTCAATAACTTGATATTAGTCTCAATGAGGAAGAAGCACCAATGACTATTACATGTTTCTTTAATAGATTAGATGATAGTCAAACGGAATCCCATGAGTATGAATTTAAGCAAGAATCTAAAAGTGAACAAGGAGAAAGACATCCTCATTGGGGAGAGATAGTCACTATTATGAGATTCTAAATATACCACATGTTGATAAAAATGAATCTAATAAATATGAATGGGATTCATTGTCTGATGCTACAACTAATATTGAGATAGATGTGATTCACAAATATGCTTATCAACTAGAGGAGGGACAAAGATCTAATGATAGGTCAATAGGATTAGGTTCAGAAAATACCAAAAAATCTAGTGATGATGCTAGGACTCTTTATGGTCTAAATAATTCTTTGGAAAGTAACTTACCGAAACTCATCTTACCGGTCATTATTTTTTATGATAACACAATGATGTCCCTTCAACCAATTGAGTCATTATCTTTAATGCATATTGAACTTATCGAATGGAGCCAAAATGAACCCATGGACCTACTTACCTTTCCCAATGACTATATTTTGGCATATTACTTGAATTCAATTGAACCCCTTACCTCTTCCACTAGTGAACCAAGCGTGAACATGACAAAGGTGGATATCAAGTTTCTCAGTCTAAAGAGGAGAAGAAAAAAGAACAAGAAATTTGATGGTGAAAACCACTTAGTCATAGTATAAGATCCAAAAATAGTAAAAATATATGATGCATTCAATGGTGAAAATATCTATGAGACACCTGACGATGGGAAGTTTGATTTTATCCCTTATCACTCTCAGGAAATATCTCCAGTGCTGATTGAACTAACACAACCACTTAATTTGGGAATCGTTGAAGCACCTCAACTAGTGCATGTTGCTCAATCTTTATCAAAGAAGGAAAAACAACAGTTCACATAGTTCTTCATAGAAAATAAAATCAGTTTTGCATGGTCTTATTCTGATATGTCGGGCTTAGAACCTGATCTAATAATGCATCATTTATCTATATCCCCTGGGGTTAAACCAGTAAAACAAAAACTAAGGAAAATGCATCCACATGTGGTATTTCTAGTTAAAGTGGAATTGGAAAAATTACTTAAAGCTGGAGTTATCAGAGCTATAGTATACGTGGAATGGATTTCTAATATATTTGATGTATCAAAACCAGACAAATCAATCAGAGTGTGCATATATTTTTGAGATCTAAATAGATTTTTTCCTAAAGATGACTTCCCACTTCCAAATATTGATATGATTATGGATCTTAACATCGGCTATGAAATGTACTCACTAATGGATGGATTCTTGGGCTACAACCATACTAAAATAGTAGCTGAATATTAAGAAAAGACAACATTCACATGCGCTTGTGGCACGTCTTATTGGAATGTAGTGCCATTTGGGCTCAAAAATGCTGGTGTGACTAATCAAAGAGCAATGACTACCATATTTCATGAAATGATGCACATGAATATGGAGGATTATGTGGATGACACATTGGCAAAAGTAGTTAATAGGATAACTCACCTCAGAGATTTTGGAAGGATCTTTGATAGAGTGGGACAATTTAGACTAAGATCAATCCCAAGAAATGTGCCTTCGGAGTGACATTCAAGAAACTCGTAGGCTTTATTGTCTCAGCTAAAGGCATTGAAGTAGATCTAGTGAAGGTAAAATAAAACATGGAAATGAAGCCTCCAAATAATATCATTCAAATGAGGACGTTACAAGGGAAGCTTCAACCAATAAGATGATTCATTTCTCAGCTAGCTGATAAGGCACAACCATTCACAAAAGCATTGCATAAAGGAGTCACTTTCAAGTGGAATGAGACATGTGAAAAGAAATTTAAAAAAATTGAAGATTATTTAGTAAATACACCAATACAGATGTCTCATATTTGTGGAAAACCCTTATTACTGTACATCGGCAACCACTACATCATTGCGAGCTCTACTAGCACAATAGGACAAAACAGGGAAGGAAAGAGAAATATTTTAAATCAGCAAGACACTTGTATCTTATGAACTCAACTATACCATTATTTAGAAATCTTACTTAGAAGAAGTGTGTTGGTGCCCAAAAATGATGGTTTGGATTTCCTATGGACTTTCCAATCCAATGCTAGGAAACCCAATTGTTTTTTCCAACTAACAAGTTCAACCAAATGGAGGTTTGAACTTCTACAATTCTGGCTCTACAAAGCCAAGGCTGGTAGGCCTGTACCTTAACCAAATCTATTGATATTCAAAGGTTTTTTATAGCAAATAACTGAATATAAAACTTGCGGATTCTCTCAAGGTGACAAGTAAACTTGAGAGGAATCAAATTGTAAGTATCTCAATCAATTGTATATTGAATGCTCCAAAAACTGAAATGCTTTGATTAATAGTAAATTTCTGACAAAAGGTGTATAAAATGAAATAGATCAAAGGAATAAAATATCACAAACTTTGAACAATGAACTGAATGACTATATTGTAATTATTGATAAGATCAGTACCTTGCTCCTACTTGGGCAATAGAGTCAATTCTATATCAATCCTATGTACACCTTAGAGACAGTTTTAATAACTTGTATATAACAAGGCCATCATTTCAAGGGCTTCTACATGAATTATAATTGAAACCAGATTATACAGTTAGTTCTACTGAATTTAACTGTCTTTGAAAGACCAATAGAATAGAGGAAAGTTTTTCAACCACACCTTTCAATTAATGATCAAACTGTATATATATTTCACTTTACAAATAACATGAGAATTCAACACAATGAAACAATCTCACTAAATAGATTTATCTAAGAGACTAACTGAAAAGAATTGAAAACTATTACCATGAGTGAAAGAAAAAACACTTATCTCTTTATTAATGTTGAAAAAATAGTACATTAAAGTTCATGTTGCAATTGTGATCAAATTCTATTATACAATGCATTTCTTCTCCTTTTTTTTCTTATATTTTACACCACATATATATCTAGATCAATGGTTTTCACACCCCTTTAGGGTGAACAGATACCACCCTATGTTAAAATTTAAAAACTTTTTTTGAAAAAACTAATCAACAAACTAACTAATAACTACCTATCTTTTGGATTTGGCTTTGGACAAAAATCTAAAACACATTGTATGAACACAAGATGTTTGCTAGAGATAGGAAATTTGATTTTATGAATTGGGTCTATTTTAGATTTTCAGTTTTTGATTGTTTTTATTCTCTATTGACATCATCTTTATAGTAGGTCAAAATTCTAGCATCTCTGAAACCTTCACTTATAGAATTTTGATTGTTCCTACCACAGAGCTTCCTTCCTCAATCCCTCAACTTTTAATTGAAAATTAATATATTTTTTAATCCCATTTCATGGACTCTATCATGTCATCAATTATTTGGCATGGAGTTCAGGATGCCACTTTTAGAGGTTTATCACCATAGGACTCTAAATTTTGCCAAAAATTTAGAGCTCTAAGAGGTTGTTTCTGGGGACGTATGCTCCCTGTGAGCATAGTGAGAATTCAATTATCTCTGGAAGAAGCAGACCAAGTTCCAATCAATTGGGTTATAGAGTCACTATGTATAAATCACATCATATATAATTTGGTAGCCCCAGGCTACCAAAATGCAAAAGCAATACTTGCCTTTGTCAAAAATCTTGTTTTCATCACATTCTATCGACATCAATCTGAAAATATTACTCAGATATGTCTGATAAAATATGTTGACACTTTCCCTCAACCAACTGGACTTTCTCTCTCTGATAATAGGCATCTTCAAATTATACACATACTCCTTGTAATATCTTCCCTTATCATATAGTCCACAAACATATACATTACAACATCCTTTGTTATCAAATTTTCTATTGTGCATAGATATTTTCATTTCTGAATTTGAATGACATCTTGATTTAGTCCTATCAAAGGGATTGATACAAATTTTCAAACCTTTTTAGCCTTTAAAATTCATGAACTCAGTGTCATTGTCACTACTCTGATTATGACAACTTTGCAAAAGTACACCCTCTTTATGAAAGTCTAAAACTTCCACCACTCTTGAAGCCATTATTGTATTAGAGTCTGAAACATCACTTATTTTATTGATTGCATCTTCTGATAATATGTCCATGCTTTCAACATTGTGTTGTTCATCTTCAAAACAAGGTACATTTCTCCTGTTATCCTCTGGATTTTTTGATGTCTCATAATGAAAAAGATCTTGAAGAAGATTGAAGTTACCTTTAGGTTTTCCTTCTTTTATATGCTTATTAGATTGCATGTATTCATTAAGTGTCTCGTCCTCATTAAGTAGTAAATTTGAAAATTTTAGGTCATCCCTGAATACATTTTCTTTTTCTTTTCTCTCACATAATGCTACTAGACATATATTATCTTCAGGAGTATTTTGTAAAAAATCTTTATCTATTCCTCCATCAGACATAGTTTCATGAGAGTTTCCCTCTGGTTCATTAGGTTTTTTATCACGTAAGAGATCATCAAAGTTCACATCTTCACTAAATGTGTACACTTGAGAATCATCATCTTCTCTATTAATAAGATCAAAATCTTCATCCATGTCATCTATTGAAATTTCCTCTTGTATATGCTCTGTATGCAATGTTATTTCATCCCCATAGTCTGAATGTAATTCTATTCCACAAAATGGATTAAATATTTCTTCATATTCCTCTGGAGCTTCATCATGCGAAAAACTTTCACAATCACTTCCAGGAACGCCTTTTCTATTATACTCACCACAATATATGTATCCTCCTAGCATATCATTTTCCTGGGAATTATCATTTGCTTCATCAAATCCATCCTGAATATGCTTTAATCCACTTATTTGTTTATTTTGAAAAATTGAGAAAAAATTTGGAGCATTTCTCTGAACATGTTTCTGATATTCAATATCCAATAAATCCGATGTTGTTCCATACTAAGAATATTCTCCTCCTGATCATGATTTTCATTTGTTTCCACACAAATTTGATCCAATGTAGATGCTTCTTCAATATGTTCCAAACTTTCTTCTTTATTTTAATCGGGGGTCTCATCAGGTTTTTGCTCCACTTTAAAATACTCTTTCATTTTCTGAATAATGAGCTTCAAATCAGGATCATCTAGCAAAATCCCTAATTCACGAAATATTTTTGTAATTTTCTTTTTTGAAGACCTGATGTCTAAGGGTATCTCCAAATAGAAACCCATCATCCTTATGAACAAACAGGTTGCAGACTCACCCTCTTCTTTTTCCACATTAAAAAATACATCCAAAGGAGACATGTAAGAGTCCCCTTCCATATTGTGATCCTGAATCTCATCATGTTCATAATTCATGTCATCTTCACTTCCATCATGAAACATATCAAGAAACCATCGCTCAAATTCTTTCCATGATGAGATACTTTGTTTAGGTGTCATACTAAAAAGAAAACCTACAGGATCTATCAATGATCTTACAAATAGTTTCATAATCACATCTTATGCATAGATATGACAATCTTTAATAAATTTACAAAATGCCTGTAAATGCTCCATTGGTGATTCTGATCCATCTCCACATAATTTTGGAACATATTTTTTCAGTTTAAGAGGAAAATATTTCTCACCACCAGGGATTTTATCAAAATTCAATGGTCTATATACTTCCATAATAAATTTTGGTCTTGGGTTACAAAATTTTGATACTTTATGTGAATATGTATTATGATACATACTAAATATCTGAATTTGTAGTAACTTCATTCTTTATACATTAGGTTCTTTTCAATAGAGTCGCCACCTCTTTAAAGAGGAACACTTTACTTATCTCCTTCTAGTTTTTCTCCCTCAGTAGAGTCACTGACTAAAATGTTTTGTTAAATAGAGTTGCCACCTTCTTGGAAGAAGGAAAAAACTTAATGTCTTCTGAGTTCTTATCTCTAGTAGAGTCTTAATTATATCACTAGAGCTTCTAGGTAATATTCAACACTGTCTTTCATAGGCAACTCCCAAGTGGAGTTTCCAATTTGTTGGTACCCAAAAATGATGGTTTGGATTTCCTATGGACTTGTCAATCCAATGCTGGGAAACCCAATTGTTTTTTCCAACTAACAAGTTCAACCAAATGGAGGTTTGAACTTCTACGATTCTGGCCCTGCAAAGCCAAGGCTGAGAGGCTTGTATGTTAACCAAATATATTGATTCAAAGGATTTTTATAGTAGATAACTAAATATAAAACTTGTGGATTCTCTCAAGGTGACAAGTAAACTTGAGAGGAATCAAATTGTAAGTATCTCAATTAATGGTATATTGAATGCTCTAGAAACTGAAATGCTTTGATTAATAGTAAATGGTTGACAAAAGGTATATAAAATGAAATAGATCAAAGGAATAAAATATCAGAAACTTTGAACAATGAACTGAATGACTATATTCTAATTATTGATAAGATTTGTGCCTTGCTCCTACTTGGGCAATAGAGTCAATTCTATATCAATCCCACGTACACCTCAGAGATAGTTTTAATAACTTGTATATAACAAGACCATCATTTAAAGGGCTTCTACATGAATTATAATTGAAACCAAATTATATAGTTAGTTCTACTGAATTTAACTTTGTCTTTGAGATACCAATAGAACAGAGGAAAGTTTGTCAACCACACCTTTCAACTGATGATCAAGCTGTATATATATTTCACTTTACAAATAACATGAGAATTCAACACAATGAAACAATCTATCTAAAGAGATTTATCTGAGAGACAAAATGAAAAGAATTGAAAACTATTACCATAAGTGAAAGAAAAAATACTTATCTCTTTATTAATGTTGAAAAAATAGTACATTAAAGTTCATGTTGCAATTGTGATCAAATTCTAGTATACAATGTGTTTCTTCTCCTTTTTTTGTTTACATTTTACACAACATATATATATGTGGATCAATGGTTTTCACACCCCTTTAGGGTGAAGAGACACCATTCTATGTTAAAATTTAAAAACTTCTTTTGAAAAAACTAATAAATAAACTAACTCATAGCTACCTATCTTTTGGATTTGGCTTTGGCCAAAAATACAAAACAGATTGTACAAACATAATATTTTTACTAGAGATAGAAAATTTGATTTTCTAAACTGGGTCTATTTTAGATTTTCAAATTTTGATCGTTTTCATTCTCTTTCGATATAATCTTTATAGTAGGTCAAAATTTCAGCATCTTTGAAACCTTCGCTTATAGAATTTTGATTGTTCCTGCCACAGAGCTTCCTTCCTCAATCCCTCAACTTTTAATTGAAAATTAATATATTTTTGAATCCCATTTCATGTACTCCATCATGTCATCAATTATATGGCATGCAATTTAGGATGTCATTTTTAGAGTTTTATCACTCTAGGACTCTAAATTTTGCCAAAAAATTTAGAGCTCCAACAAAGTGTTCACATCACAAAATCTCAGACATTAAATGTTTTCTCATATAGTAAAACTTATAGAGAAGATTGATCCATTGAAATTTTTTGTTGAATAAAGCAACATTAACTGGCAGGTTAGCTTAGTGGGTGATGATATTAAGTGAGTTTGATATCGAATATGTGGATAGAAAAGCTATTAAAGGACATGTAATAACTGATCAATTGACTGAGTCATCACTTCAAGATGATAAACCAATGAATATAGAGTTTTTGGATGAATCAATCTTGCACATAGTAGATTATCCTTAGAAAATGCTCTTCTATGGTTCATTCACCCAAAAGTGGTCAATAACTGGTATTCTTTTCATAACACCTTAGGGATACACAATTCCTAAAGCATACAAGTTGTTATTTCCATGTACTAACTATTGGAATTACTGGAATGATGTACTGAGAGGGGAGGGGTGAATCAGTACCTCTAAAAAAATTTATGTGATTGGCCCATTAACCTTTGTGTCATCAAATTTGTATATTCACCTATCTATCTATTCATCTTTCTTTATGTATGTGAAATAATAACATAAGTTCAGTACATGTGTAAACATTCAAGAAAAATAATTGAAAATAAATAACACATAACACAAGATATGATATCACAGAAAACTCTTGTTAGGAAGTAAAAACTGCGGTGGGGATGTCACCCACAAAACTTCACTATCTACAGATAAGAAGGGAGCCGGTTAAGGCTTACAATTTGATCACTTCTGATGATCTACCCTGTTAGGAGTATTAGAGTGGAGACCTATTAGGATCTACTTTGTTTGAAGCTTTAGCAACACTGTTAGGTGTGCACTCTGTTAAGAGATTTATCAAGAACTGTTAAGCCCACCTTCTACTAAAGGATTTCTGATGTGATGCACTTGTTAGAATGCAACTACAATATAAATGTTGATCTGATAGTATATGAAATCTCTAATTGTTGATAACAGATCCTATAAATCTTACAATGTATATGTAATCACCTTGAGTGATTGAATGATACCTTGTATCTTCTCGTCGGTAGCCTTGTCTGTGTTCTTGAGAACTGATATGATCTATTTCTGAACTTTGCATGAATTCACTTCTGTTGTTTAGATGCTCTTTGTGGATATAATCATTTATCAACTCATTACCTATTACAAATGATTGAACATCTAAATATACTAGTTTCTAGGTCCATTCTTGATTCACACTTTTTAGATTAACTCTAGATCCAAGGTTTACAACTTGACCTTGATCTTTAGTTAGTTATATTTTAGATCCGTTAGGATGCTTTAAAACAATTAAAATATACTTGCTTGAACCTCAAGTAATGTTTTAAAACAAATTAAAACTCTATAAATAGAATTACAATGTTTTATCTAACGTGGAAAGTCAGATCCACTTTTTGTGGGTTTTGTAACTGACTATCAGTTATGATGGTCGGGATGCTCTATCAGTCTGTCGATTTTCTTTCATTCTTTTCTCTATCGGTCTTCTACTCCGTCAGTGTCCCTATTTTGAACTGTTCATTGGGTTCCTTGCCTTTTCTGCTCTGTCGATGTTGTTCACAAAACTATACTGTCAGTGATGTCCTTTATACTTTGTCGTTAGTTCAACACTTGTCGGTGTTTGTCAGGCAATTCGATACTTAGAATTTTTACGTCAAGCATTGTTATCTCGTCAGTTATGCAGTGTGCTATCCATTGGTTATGCCTATACTGATGACCTTTATCATGTTTTTCACTTAAGTATACTAATGGAAAAACTTAATGTCATCAATCTCCCCCTTTGACATTAGTATCAAAAAATGATGTGCAACATGCTTAATATATTAGTATGTACACCTGTGTATACTTCATCCTTAGTCATTTTTCTTTTAGTCATGAAATGACTCCCCCTATGCATATGCCGGTAAGTGTAAGTTTATGTACATATGGTTGCCTTCCTTTTTTTATTTTTCTGATATTTGATATAGTGTACATATCTATTTTTACATATTCATGCTATACATACAACATACATATCCTTTTCTCTTTCTGCTAATGTAGTATATTGTACATATGCACTATTCATTCCTCCTTTTTTGATAATAAAGGCAAAGGTACTTACAACTTCTCAAAAATGTGTGAGTGTGAGGCTTTGATTTCCTCCATCATCTTTTCCCATTTCTCCTTCAAATTTTCTAGAGCTATGTGCTCAAGTGATATCCTTACATGCATATCATAGATGCTATCTACCACATACATCTCTGGGGTTGAGATCAGATTTCTTGCATCTGTAATGTGTTGTTGCAGAGTGGTGAGGTTTGGCAATATGTGAGCCTACAGCTTGGTAACCTCATTTCTAAATTGTGTATCTGCATCCCATATCTCTTGTCTTAGCTTGTTTACCTATGTGATCTTTTCATGATGCAGCTTTATTGTATTTGCATCAGAGGTTAAACTTTGTGCACTTGCTGTCAGATCTGAATCTAGCTGGGACAACTTTTCACTATTCTCTTTTGTGAAATTTTCAAGTGTGCACATTTATTGAACTAAGGTAATAGCTTCTACAATCATAGGTTCTAATTGACTAGATAATTAAGAGAACTTTACCTTGTTCTCTGCCACTTCTTGGCTGATCTTCTCAACTAGTTTGTGTTGATACTTCTTTTCTGCCCATTCTTCCATTGCCTGTTCTACATCTACACTTTGAGTAGTGATGGCATTGGTAAGAAATGCAATCTATTCCATGACTGATATGTTATCTTCAATTTTTCTATTAGGAACAAGTTGATGTAGTATATCCCTAGCTTTGTCAAGTGCTTGGACTTCCCTGTGTGCCTTTTTCATTTTCTCCTGTATGGCTTTTCTTTGACATATCACTCCAAAATTTTGAAGTGTTTAAGTATCCAAAGTAGATACATCCCACTTGGGTATTTCACTTACCTCATCAAGTGTTACTCCCAAGATGTCTTTCTTTATTACTCTCTTCTTCTTCTTCTTCTTCCTTGGATGAGAGATAGATTGGTGAACTACCATATGTAGATCTTGAGATTGGATTGATTTGGTAGGTGAAGGTCGAGAAGATGAAGCTTCTTGCTACTTTTTTTCAGAGTCCACCTGTTGGTTGTGTGAAGACGTCTCTTCATTGGCCTTGGGTGTGTCAACATATTTTTCTTCCTTTTCCTTCATGCTATCATCTTGCTTAACTTCTTCACTCTTTTCTTTCTCTTCATCCTTTCTCAATGTTTCATCTTTGTTAATATCTTCTCCTTTGTCCTTTTTAGTAGACAACTTTTGTTGAGTGTTGGTTGCATCCTTCATCTCTATGTCTGTATATTTTTGAGTGTCTGATGCATATTTATTTTCTTCATTACCTGTGTCCTTTGGTATATCATCATCTTTCTTAGATGATTTCTCCTGACTTGAATCAATATCAATAGCTTCTATCAATATTTTCATGTTGGTCGGTGTATTTACCTTTGCAATGTCAGTAAGTGTGTCCTGTCCGTTGGTATTACCTTGTGCATTAGTGACATCTTCATCTTTTTGCACTTCTTATGCAGGGTCTTTTCCTGTAATGTCATTAATGACATTACCTAACCATGTTTCATCATTGACATCCTTATTTAATTTACCTTTTATTGTCAATTCTTATTTTGTAACTTCTGCTTCATCATTCAAATCAATATGAATTGGGCTTGGTGGATTTTGGCTTTCTTCACTCAGATTTTTGTCAAGAGTAGTGTCGGGCCATACCTCATCTATAACTTTAGTATGTTTGGGGCCTACTGTATCACTCTCTTCTTTGTCCAATTCCACTGATGAATCATCCTGTACATCTTTAATGATGATGTGTTCTTTCTCTGGGCTAGCTTCCTTAGTGGGCTTTTTGAGTATTTTGCACCACTTCTTAATGCTTTCTTGATCTAGCTCAATTAGCTTCCCTTTGAGAAATTTGTATGCTCTCATTTTGGGTGAGAACTCCTTTTCATTCTTTTTCATTATTTCATTTATCTCTTCCTTCTTTGAATCAGAAGGCATAAGAGTAACAAGTACTCTTTCTCTTATCTCTTTTTCCTAGTGAAGTGCAAATGTCCATCTTGCAGACAATATCTCTGTTAGTTCCTTGGGTATGTCATATTCTGAGAATTGAAGTGGAACATAATGGTGTTTGCACATTTTAGCTATTATAGCTTCTTCAATTTTTTTTTGATCTTTTGGATCAAATTTCAACCATTTCCTAATGTTAGGATTATAAATAGATTGTTATTTTGAAATGTTCTTACATATTTCATCAATGGTCTTTGGAATCAAGGGTTCTTTCCCTTTTTGTACTTCTATGTTAGCTTCATCCATAGCTAAGTCTTCTAGATCTTCCCTTGTTCTATTTAACTTCCTCCTTTTGGTCTGTTTCCCCTTTGGTGAGGCAGGTTTCCTCTTGTAGGTTCTCACTCTTCCTTTCTTCAACGGTGAAGGAGTTGCTTCCTTTTCTATTTTGCTTCTTGTCCTTGAAGCAGTAGTTGTTATTGATTTCTTAGGTGGAGGAGGAGGTGGTGAATCTAACTGTGTGGCCTCTGAATCACTCTTTTATGTATCTCCACTGATGGGTGACTGGCCCTCAGTTTCTTCCTCCTTTCCTTCTATTTCCTCTTTACCTTCTTCAGTAACTGCAAATTTCTTGGTTAAGTCCTTTACCATTTTGTTCTTCTTGTTTACAATTTTCTTAACAACAAGTTTTGACTTGATTTTGGGTTTGACTTCTTCATAAGTGCCAAATCTTGGTTGCTTGTTGTCCACTGGTTCATTCAATAGTGCCTGGATGCACTTAGTACCTTGTCTTGTTTTGATCTCATAATCTAATGGTGATAGTCAAGATTTTATTGGTACTACTATTTTGATATAGGTAAAATCAGTGTCTACCATAAAAAATATGTCTTCCTTGTGTTCTTGTATCAAACTCTTAAGTATCCTTGTTCTGGCTTACATCTTTTCCTTAAATCCTTTGAAATACTCATTCATTAGGTCATCAAAATCTGTACCTAATGATTCTATGTGCTCACATATTTGTATGGTGACTAGTTTTCTTGTGTCCCATACTACTTTTCCTATGGAAGGAAAGTATTCTTCAAAGTAAAAGAATATACACATAATAAGAGAACCAAACTTACAAGTGTTTGTCCTTGATGACCTTATGGTTTTCATGTTCTCCTCAAGTTGAGTTAACAATATTTCTGCAAGATCCATCTTCTTTCCTTCTTTGATGATCTTGTAGGCTGTGCTCGTAGCAGTTCTTGCTATGTTGTTCATTCTGCTAGCCTGAAAGATTTTATATCCTATCACACATGCACCAAACTTAAGTTCCTCGTCGGTGATGGTGTTAACCTTGAGACCTCGTTTGTCTTATTTTGCACTTGTCAACTTTTTTACTTCCTTCAAGGATGGGTGCTTGTGACCTTTTGGCTTGTCGGTTGTGGGATATCCAGTAACCACATGAATAACATCTTTTGTTATTTGTTTAGGCTCATCAAGCCACAATGTATGGTTATGCATTCTGCTAAGAACTATCTATGTCCATTCTATCTTAAAAACCCTAGGAAAGTGTAATGCATTGGTCAGACCTTTCACGTCTAGATGCTTGTGCTCTTCTTTCAGGTTTCCAGTTTCATCACATAGTTCCTTATACGAATTTTCTAGGTCTAGATCTCCTAGTTCCAAGATCTTGCAATGAATATAGGACCTTACATCCTCTACCAACAAAACCCTAGGTGGGATTCTGGAGAATGCTCAAGAATCATCAGGTTGCGATGTAATTTCTAGGTGTAACTTGTATTTAGGTTCAACACAAGTACTATTTATGATAATATTAATTGTTTTCTTCTTATCCTCTTTCAATTTTGTTGTTCTTGAAGTAGATGCCATCGTATTTTGAAATTTAGGGCTTTCCTTAAATTAAACAGTGTGGTTAGTGATTGTAGGTACTTACTGAATCTCTATGATCGCTTGTGAATCTATTGAGTCATTTTTTGAATCTTGTTGAGGTCACACTTCAATCGCTCTGCTTAGCTCTTCTTTCTTGCTCAAAAATCATGGGTGCAAAATGAGTTCTTCCATCACACTTTTATAACTTTTGTGCCCTAAGTTGTCATTAATGCCCAGCAACTCACCAGTATACAAATACTGAGTTCATCAATTGAGGCATAAATAACATCTTCGGTGTAGGTGCAAAGTTTTGGCGTAGCTAGAAGCTTTGGTTATTTCACCGATGATTGTCGGTAAAATGGCGACGACAACTTCTGTCGGCTCAAAGATCACTGATGTTTGTCGGTTACACTTAACGACTTGGCTTTTGTGTAATGCCCGATACATTTTGGTAAGTAGTGTCAACTTTACTGTGTGTGTTCATCGATGCTTATTTGTACCCATTAACCGATGGAATTGTTTTTCAATAATATTACAAGTAACAATATAGTGTATCTTCAATAATGCTAATTTTGTCAATATGACCAATGTGTAATGGAACTGATGCATAGTATACCTTGTCATAATGCAGTTCCATACTTGTGCAACTTAGTTGGGAATGGTGATGCCACTAGATCCATTGGATGAGGTGTCATCATTTTCATTACTTGTTCCATCACCTTCAGTGTTTGTTTCTTTTCTCCACATCTTGTTTCTCATCTTCTTGATGTCATCAATGGTGTTTCCTTTGGGATAAGTGCTTGTGTCTGTCAATCAGTCTTTGCAATCTTTTACCACATGTCCAACCTTATGACAGTGTAAACATGCCATACTTGGATTGGTCCATCCTCTTGGTCTTCTAGTCCATTTTCTCATATATTTGGTAGCAATATGACCATACCTTCCACATGTTGTGGAGTTCACCTATGTGTTATAGTCCCAAACATATGAGTTACTGATTCTTGTTGTTTTATAGCCATTATCAGGTTCTTTTGGTGTCCATGCTTTCTTGTTCTTTTTCCAGCACTCCTGATGTGTATGTTCATTCATTTTGTAGGTAGGACAGTACTTGTCCATGTAGGTTTCCTTCTTTGGATTTTTTACCTTGGATCTGCATTCAAATACTTTGTGTCCTTTCTTGTGACATTTATAACAATTACGAATGAAAGTAGATTGTGATTAAGGAATACCTTTCATTTTGTTTCTGCAAATGTTTGAGGTGTGGCCTGGTTTTCCACAGTGATTGAATGATAGCTTCTTGGTTCTTTGAGTTTCATAAACATTCCTTTGATCTAATTTATTATATGATTCTCCATTTTCGGTGTACCCTATACCTGTGTAGTTGTTGACTCTTCTTTGTCTGTCAAGGAAATCATCCATTTTTTAATTGCTATGTTCAGCTTTCTTGATTAATTTATTGTGCTGATTCTAAATTCTCACTTCATTCTTTAGTTTTTAATTTTATTCTCTTAGCTCACCGATGATTTGTATTCTTTCAATGAGTTCAGTGTTGAATCTGTTTGCCTCTTGACTCATAAGAATAATCTGATTGGTAATCTCATGGTGATGATCAGTAAGTCTTTGAATCTCTGATTCTTTTTCTTGTAGCTTCTCTGATTCAAGGGAGAAGGTCAGACTTCATTACATTTATGGATGATTTCGATCCATTGAATAATTTTCATCCATGTCAAAGCATGCAGTTACACATGTTGCGGGACTTGTCTATGCAGATTGCAGATATTAAGAGGCAACAAGAATTTGAGTTCCAACAAGAGGATCTTTTCCAGCAAGCACATGCACAACAACAAGAAAGGTTGGCTTATCAGGAGAAATGTCATAGGAAGTATTTGGTGCAACTGCACATGCGTCATGAGTCAATTATGCATAAAAGCTTGGAAGAACAGAAGAAATACTATGAAGAAGTGTTGAAAACATAGAAGGGGCATATGCGAACACAAGAAAAGGAATAGTTTGATGCTAGATGGAGGTAGTATGAAGAGGTTATTGTAGGACAGCAAAGAAGACAAGAAGCCCTTGCAAGCCAACTAGAAACACTGAAAGAATTTTGTGAAGAAGAGTTGATAAAGGTTAGTGCTGCTACAGCTGCAAAAGAGGAAGATTTCTAAAGAGAGCTAGAAGCTCATAAGGAGTTGCATGACAAAGAGCTATAGGAGCATAGAGAGACAATACAACTGTTGATTTCTATAGCTATGAAAACAAAGAAATCTTATTAGATACAACTTAAAGAGCCTCTTTGTAATAAGCAGAGTGAAGAAGGTGTTGGACAAGAGATGCAGAGCCTTTCTTCTGAAGAACTTCCTAACTATATTGAGGAAGGAAACATGCCTCTACTAGCATCTTCATCAGTTTCGGGTCACCAGAATGGGCATGAGAAAGTTTTATGCTTTCAAGAGAAAGGATACCCAGTAAGTTGTCAGGCTGAATTATTGCAAGAAGGTAATTTGGATGAAGGGACTTATTCTGGGATGATCTTGAAATGTTCTGTTTGAGCCTTGATGATAATCCAGTCTTAGTTTTTCCTCAACTCATTCCATAAAAAGAGCTCAAGTTAGTGCATGTACATCAAAAGGACTGTGTTCAAAAGATAGAGCATCAGAAACAAATTCCCAATTTTTCTCTATCTAGAGGCTGTCCCATTAGGCATTTGGCAAGGAATCAGTCCAATGAACAAGAGGTGGGCATGTTCACACTTAATCATGTTAATCCATCAGTAGATGAAGCTAAGGAGGGACCATTCCACCTCATGGATCCTTTCCAGAAGGTTTTGTTCTCCAATCTATTTAGCCAAGTAAGTGGATGCTTTGCCCAACAAAATTTCCTACATCAGCTAATTACATGCATGATATTCATCCATATTAGTCTGATTGTCCTTAACCCTATTGGTAATTCTGAGCTAAGGAGAATGGGGAGTTATTTCTCTCAATTAGTTAATGGCTTTATCTAGTATATATCATACTAGATAGGGTTAGAGTAGGTTAGGTTTCATTTTCAAATAAAGTGCTTTCTTGGCACAAAGTCCTTTTCTGAGTATTGAATCCAATCCTATTCTTCTTTTCTACATTAAGTGTTGCATATTTTATGTGATCTAGTAAAGTGAATTGTTTCTGATTTCTTTCCTATGTTATCAAAAATCATGCCTTTTTGTAGAATATGTAAGTTTGTTGTCAGTTTTTACTGTTTGTGGTATTAACCCTAATAGTGAATTTTAGTCAAACCTTTATGTTGAGTAGAGAATGATAAATGCAGCTCAATGATTTTGTAGTTTGGATGCTGGTTTGAAAAATCCTGATAGATCTGGAGTAAGTTTTGGTGTATCACCCCATTTCCCATTCAGTTTTAAATCTTTCTCCCTTTTCCCAATTCAATTTTCAATCAGGAGGTGATATCCCAAATCAGATAGGAACCGGCCTAGAATCAAGAGACTCCTTCTCAATCATATTCCACCCACAACTAGAGAAGGTTTCCATTGTTAGGATAGAGTACTATCAAAGCCCCAATGCCTGAGTTGGGGTGGTAATTCTAAGACTCAACAGGTCCAAGTGAACATGTCCTTGTAATCTATAAAAATATTAAATGTTGTCGCCTTCAGTCAATGTTCCAATCATCACCTACCAACATCATCTTGGGATTGTCTTTATTACCTAGGTTTAGTGCTCCTTATATTTTATGGTCTCATCTCTCTCAAAATGGTGGGAAGGGGTTTTGTCCAATTGTATCACTCCTTTATATTCTTCATTTTCTAGAGGAAAAGTTCCCCCTATTGACTTCCTCTATCTCCCCATTTCGCAACAAGTTACATTCAAGTTGGAAGACCTCATAATCCTCTATTTGCTAATGAAACAAGTCATTGAGGTAGCTAGTTTCATCTTTAGAGAAATCCTCTGATTCTAGCACCCCTTTGTCATTTGGTTCCATTGTCTTCCTTTGTTTTTCCATCTCAAAATTTCTCTCAAATTTTGAGTCAAATGGTGTCAATTCCTCGCTCACCACCTCATTCCTTAGGTTGATGATGTACTTTTCCCTTCACTTTAAATGGAAAATGTTTTTCTTCAAATTATGATTTATATTAGTGGTGATCAACCAACCCCTCCTGAGGAGAGCATTTTACACCTTCTACAATGGGATGACTACAAATTCAAAGAAGTTTTGTGTGTCAATTGTTACCTTTTGCACCATGAGTGTTCCCAATGGCTTAATGCCATGTTAGTCGAAACCTATCAAGTGAAAGGTTGAAGGTCAAATTATTGGCTTCTTGGGGTACTAGATTTCCTCTGGAAACACATTGACCCCTGAGACTTTGTGAATGATGGTGTTTTTTAGTTTTCTTCCCATTATTTTCATCTCGATGATGGTTGGCTTTGTCCCAATGATTACTACCAACAACATTGGCCCATTGGCCATATCCCCTTCACATAGTGGTTACTCTGTCGAATTATTTTGTGGCTAACATTGCTCCTATTTGATTGTGTGATTGACTATATTTGTAATTTCCAATTTTAGTGGTACTATAGTTTGTAAGAGATAAGTCACCTTAACATGGATTATTATTTGAAGCACTTGTCTTACTATATTCTTTTCAGACTCCAACCATAGTGGAGCACTGGTGGATTTATTTAAGGCTCTTCTTTCATCTGTCATTTCTTGTTCCACATTGACTTTGGCTTTTGAAAGTATTTCTCCATACGAGGATTTGGTTATATTGCCTTCTTTATTTTTATCTTGGTGCTCACCAATACTTCTTCATATGAATCCTCCATGTCTAGCATGTTCACCCTTTCTTCTTTGGGCAATCAACGTCTTCGTGATTCCCTGGTCCACACCAATTGCATAGAAATCCAAATTTATTTTGAAAACTTTGGTAGTCACGGGAAAAATGACCCCATTAATTACACTTTAAAAAATTGATCATTGGTCTTCCTTTTACATCGTACTTAATTCTACTCTATGTCTCTTTATTGTTATTATTGTTGTAGAGATTGTTATTATTGCCTCGTATGTTATTACAGTATCCACCAGGAAATGTATTTGAATTGGTAGGTGGTTTTGGTGGTGTGGATGATGGGGTTGTTTGTTCCCCTTGTGCAAAGGAAAATTATGTGCTTCTTGTTTTCAATGTGTACGGGAATTTCTTTATGGAGTGTCCTAGCACTTAACAAATATTGCAAAATAACTTCTTTAGATGGCTCATTTTTATATGACCACCTACCTTACAATCAGTGCACCACACTTGTTTTCCTTGGAGATTTATTTCTCCACCTTTAGCTCATTCATCATGCACAACATATCCCGTCAAAGGACTTGTATAGTTTTTGATACACCATCATTGTCATTGTCCTTTGTACTATCATCATCACTAATTCTTTTCTTTCCTCATGATGTTTAGTTTCACTTTCAATGTCCATCTTCCAATTGTAAGCATCAACATATGAGGATAGGGGTACTACCTTCATCTTTCTCCTTGATGAAGAAATCAAACCTTCAATGAACTAGAATTTCTTCAATCGTTCAACTGATTGGACCTTCATTTTGCCTAGAAACTCCCTGACCTTTTGATTGCGAGATCATATGTTTTCATTTTTTCCTTGTTTAGTGTTATAGATTTCAACCACAATATTTTTGTCATCCCTTAGGAACTTGATTTCCTCTTGGAATGTCTTCTTTAAATTTACCTAGGATTCTGCACGTTCATTTATAAAGCCTGTAAATTAAATGATGACTATTCCATGTAGTGTGGTAAGAAATTACCTTAGCCAATAATCTGTGTCTATCTAACCTCTCACACATCATATGATTTCACATGTTTTACAGTGCCACAATATACCCTTCAATACATTTCCATTTAACTTATGGATTTTCTGCCTATTTAGACTAGGACTCATCGAGGGGGGTCACCATCGTTTGAAAAAAAAGTAACATGTACTAAGGAACTAACTATACTACATTTCTCTCACCCATGTTTTGGTAATCCTTCACTTTGGGCCATGTGCGAGCCTTCTACACATCCACTATTAGTGTGCCCCATACCTTGGTTACCTTCCTCACTCCTAAATTCCCTCCTCCCCAGGGTCATTAGCACATGCCCCCTATTCTTGGTCATTCTATTATGAAGAAGATTTCAATGCGGTGAAAATTCTTATCAAATACATGGGAAACCTTTTTCTCAAGTTTTGTATCTTCATTGTCTACGTCACATATGGAGTGCACTAACATGCTACTCTCCTTTGAGTTAGTCTTTGAGTCTTCCTTGTCTAACACTCCTTGTATGGATAGATTGTTTGTCTAACCGGTAAGATCTTCTACCTCATCAAGGATTGGTAGGTTTCTTGAAATATCCTCTCACTCACACCACATATGTCATATTGTGCCTTCCCTGTTGGATGGCTTTTGTCTCTCTCAACTCTAGCTTTGGCTAACACTTCAAATTTTGTTTCATGGTGGACTTTGAGATTCTTCTATGATTCTATGTAATCATCATTTCCTTTACTTTGTTCCCTAATTCAAAGAGATCTTCTCACTGACAGTTCTCCCTCTTCTTGAGTATGCACAATACATCTTCTTTTGTCTTTTTTTGGCTAAAGGGGAATAAATTGTGAGAGGTATGAAGTTATCTTGTGTTACAGTCTTCCTCCTCCCTCCAATTTTTTTCCTCATACTATTGCATAATTTGTTGTCGATGTTGTTTATAGTCTTTGTCTTCCCAAAGATATCAAAGGGTTATTAAGTTATGTGTGAGAAACCTTGATAGCCTTACTAGGAGACACTCAACTTCATCGTTCACTCTTAACCCTTCTTGAAAGAAGTTCTTAGGGACCCCTCAATGGAAGGCTTACCTTCAAAAAATACTTCCCATGGATATATAAGGACTTGATTCAACTCTTCCTCTACCGCAAATTTCACAAACAACTTTGTCTCACTATTCTATAAAATATATCGTGTTGTGATGGCGATACCCCTTTCTTTGACATGGGAGAAGGATCTTCCTTATATCCCCCTTGAGCCAAAGCATCCTAAATTAGTTTTTGGAGGGATATTCTTCTCTGGAACTAGGTGCCGACGTACAATCATTTTTTTCTGCTTCTTTCATTTTCCATATCTTGTTCATTTATTTTCTGACAACTTCTACGTCGATCCTCTTCATATCATTTTGATTTGTTGATGCATCATGATTCTGATTCTTATTTTTGCAATATTTGACAATGTGTTCATTTTTTCAATTAAATAAGATGATGTCCCTCTGTTGTGAAATCCTTTTAGCCACTCTAGATCTACACTGATCAAATTTATGTCCAAATCCATTGCATAGTTGACAATATCCATAAAAGGGTTTGTTCCTTTCATTCATTTGACTTCTACAACTACTAGCCTTATGACAAAATTTCTTGCAGGAAAAGAATTGAATGTTTTGATTTATCTTACTTCTTCATTCTATAGCCTTATGTCCAAATTTAAGATAGAAAAAGAAATAACCATTGAAACATGGGTACCTTTGTGTGAGGTCCTACCCCGATCATCCATTCAGAGTTGATACTTTCGTATTATATTTATCTGGATGATACATTTATTTTGATACATTGATATTTTGGATTTTCATAGCATAGATATCTTATGATGACTCTATTTTGATAATGTTAGATGTATTGTTTATTATATATGATTCTCAGATCTAGATGACATGTTTGAACAATTTCATTTCTTATGTTCTAAATTTGCAATTTGATCATGTGAAATGTAAATGGGGACTTCAGGTTCAATTCTACAAATGATCCATATTTCTTAATTTAATTTGTTAGATAAGTGATTTTTTAAAAGGATTTTGTGATTTACTAGTTATATGTATATGGAGGACCTAGTTCTGGAAAATGATCAATAATTTAGGGTTAGATGAATATATTATAATGTATAATATCATGAATGTGTGGATTATTCCTTGGACTACTGATGCTTTGTTCAAGTGTGCATGTGAATAAACCATGGTTACAAACTGGGGAAACAAGATTGGGTTATTGTGAATATCCTTGTGAAGCCAAGGTTAACCCTAGAAAAGGAAATAACCTAGTTGTAAATGTGATATATGTTGTAAATGTGATTTGCATGGTTGTAAATTTATTTTCTTCTAATTTTGATAATTTCTTTTAAGCATGTCAATGTATAAATGTGAGGTGCATTTGTAGTTTCAATTGGCACATGTTTTGTGAGATGGCATGCCCATGTGGATTGTAAGGTTTATTTTCACCCTAGGTTATTATGTAGTGTTAACATGTGGGGTAAGCTTGTCTTGGAAACCCAAAAACATCATGAGTACTATCCTTGAAATTCGAAGGTAAAATCTAAGTGAGTTTTTGAAGGGTTATAAGGAGTCCTATAGGGTAGTTAGAGTTAAAAATGTCTAGCCTTTTAGTAGTACTATGGGTTAGGGGTTGTTTTTTATTATTTTTAGTGTCAAAATTGCATTTATGGGCCTTCTTAAGTACCTTTCTTGATTAGTGGCGAAAATGGGGAAATGTGAAGACCATCACCTTCTTCAAGATAGTGGAGTCTCTTCCATGAATGAAGTTGGCCAAGTGTTAGTGAAGAGAACTCATGTCATCTCTCTTCTTGTTGGGAAAGAGTTAGAGTTGGGAAGAGATCCTTTTAGGGAGAAGGGAGAGGAGATTTGGGGTTGATTTCCCACTCTCCATTTTCGGAGACTTGTAGATTGTGCTTGGAAGATTTTGCTAGTTGAAAGCCAAGGGAAGAAGAACTAGGAAGGAGAGACTCTTCTCAACCACCATCCATTAGCTAGGAGTAAGGTTGGTACTCCTAAATTTCCATGTATGGAATTTTATATTTCTTGTTTCAATAGCTTGATGAATTCATTTATTACAAATTTTCATGTTAAATAAATGTTGTTGTGATAGTTTGTTAGTGAAAGAAATTTATTTTGTACTTCTATTTTGCTGTCTTGTTTGGTGTTGTTCATAGGAGTGAATGACATATATCTCCCATGGGAGGGAGGATAAATTCATTTGTGGGTGAAGGGCTTAGTTGGGAAACCATGGTAGTGTAGAGTCTTTTCTTGGGAAGAAGAGAGATGTAGCATGGATGTTATGGGCTCCATGTGCCAAATTATCTTATGAATTCTCATGGGGAGATAAGGGTTTGTGGATGTTTTTATGGATCTCTCTATTTATTTTGAAGTAAAATCCTTGGGAAGACATGCTAAATTTGGTGCATATTGAGGTATTTTGTTAGGGCATTCTCCTACATGGTTGTTCCACCTTCACCCCTAATTGAGTCCATTTAGACCCAATTGTGCTTAAACTTGGAAGGGAGTTGTGTTGTTTTAGAGCTGTTTATGTGTGGTGTTTTTCTTGTATGTCACCCAACCTCTTCTTGTTTCCCCTAGCTCGGGGGTGGCCTCATAGAGGCCTAGGTTGGGAGGTGAGATCCTATGGGTTATTCCAAGATTATTTTTTTTTGCAGATTAGTAGCTGTTTTCTCTACTTGGTGGATTCATGTTCAAAGCTAGAATGAGAATTTTAGTTGAATATAAAATTGTATATTTGAAAAAAATTAAGTTTTCAACTCAGGCCATAGAGCTGAGTCTTGTATAATTTAAATTTTGGAAATTGGTTATAAACCTATAGGAAGATATTGTATTAGTTTGTTTTAAAAAGGAAGATGAGTAAAGTTTTGTTTTCTGTTTTAAGAGGATTCATACTGCAAAAGAAAAATAGTATTGTTAAATTGATTTAAGAAAGCATATTTCATCTTCTGCATTAAGCCTCTATTTAAGAAAGATTTACATCTATTTATCCTAACAGATATTATTGTTTAGTTGAATTTTGTTGGAGATGAATTCTTTTTACATTTGGTAACAAATTTTTAAGATGTTCCTAATTTATGCATTATGTGTATTTACATGGATTTATATTTTACATACTTATGTTCTTTCATGTATGAGCTATTTTGTTTAAATAATACAGCAATAATTAATATTGTTACAGAAGTTGCATTTTGTAAAATTGTACAAAAACAGATTGAGTTAATGTAAAGATAGATTTGCAATAAGATAGGATTGAATAAAATCTACTTATACAAACTATAATATGTAGAAGGAAATTTTATTTGATATGCTAATATATATATATATATATATATATATATATATATATATATATATATATAT